>LYUA01001492.1:108265-124679 GCA_002093875.1 Calopteryx splendens
TTCTTTCACCTAGTTATGGATTTCCACCAAGTGACGCCACGCACCATTGCATTTAACATAAGTAATTTAACCAATCTTGGGAGAATCCCAGTAGACAGACCTACCTAAAATCTTTTAATGAAGGATATGAATTCATGCTGTGAAATGAAATGTAAATTGAAAATAGTTTTGAAGCTTATAAAATTATTATTCAAGACAAATAATAATTTCAGACAATGATATACATAATTTTATTTGTTGTCAATTTACAACATTAAATATGCTTATAATAGTTTCAGTCAAAAAATAACACTGACATGTATTTTATTCACATGAGGTCAAGAATGTTTGCAGCTATGGTGATTACAATGTTATTGTAAATTAATATGTTTTTATAATGGTTTGTGCCTGGCAATACCTATGAACGTTTCTGCATACAGTGCACTGTGGAATTATTTCCTCCATTATTATTGTTATTTGCAGTTCATTATAATGCATTTCATTTTGAGTTAATGATTGAAAATGTTCTCTGGAAAAAATTTAGATGTTGAATCATACATTTTCTAATTTCAAAGTTAACTACAAACTTGTATGCTTCATAAGTAATTTTCAGGATATGTCGCTATATTTATAAACATGCTTACTTTTATAGAATTTAGATTTTTTTCAAATTGGATTGATGGTTAAATTTATTTATCCTAAAAATGAAGTATATTCTTACTTAGTTATTTCTATTGGTAGTATTTAGAGATGTTTAGGTTTATAAATGTGAGGCTCTGCTAGATTAATCATATTCATAGGTTTCAGCCTAAGGAAATGTCAAGATGGATAAACTAAAAAAAAACTTTATGTAAAATGATTTTTTTAAATATTTGAAACATATCTAATTCATGCTGCACATTACTTGAGCTACCATCTAACTTGCCCCATTTTGTGGAGTACTTATCCAGTAGCTGTTTTATCATATTCACTGTTGTACAGTTGGACACTTGTGCAGTTGGTTTGAAATAATGGAATAACATGTGACATTTTCATGCTTTATGAGCTGCTACATTGTTATGTTTGGGGCATATTTGGACACAACTTGTTTGTAGCCCTTGAGAATGTGTTTCATGAAATCTCAATGGAAGAAAACAGTTACTACTCATTTAAAAAATCTGGTAACGCCTAAATAAAATTTTAACATGATATTTTTTACTATTATTAATGGAAGCTTAAGAAATATACTTCTTAAATTCCATTAATAATTTATTACAAGACCACTTTGTGTCATCTGAATATGGTCGTATAATAAATTATTAGTGGAATTTACAAAGTTTATTTCTTTACCTTTCACCATGGAAAAATCCCACCAAGTGAAGCCTGAGATCATGAATCTTACTTTATATTAAATTTTAGATGCTTGAGTTTTATTATAAGCTTGAGTTACTTTTCCAAGTTAATTTCCAAGCAATTTTGAGCATTTGTTCTAGCAGGTGCTTAATAGTGTTTGGTGTGTATGCAGTTGTACAGTGGATTCAATAAATTATTTGCATGTTTTCCAACTTTAATGTGCTGTTTCATGCTTTTGTACAAAAAGTTAATTTTAACCTATCTATTTTATTGGTGTAGAAACACTTAGTGTTAGCATTGTATATAACATCCCACTCGCATAAGTTATTAATTTAAAAATTGCATTTTCAATCCACTAAGTTAATCTATATTTTTGTTGTGAATACAAACTTCTTATATTTATTCTCAGTACTGTATTTTCATTTTGTGATAATTATAATTGTGTATTACTTTACCTGTGCAGTGTTGTACCTGGTGCCATGATATTCAGCTTGCCTTTTTTGCATTAATAAACTTGAGCTACTCTTTTTAATATATTATGCATAGAGTGCTGGAAAAACAAGAATATGGATAAACTTATTGAGCTCCACAACAAAACGCCAGTTTGGAATGATGAAAGCCAATCATATGTTCTGAACTTCCATGGGAGAGTTACGCAAGCTTCAGTGAAGAATTTCCAAATTGTTCATGAAAGTGACGGTTGGTACTCTGATAATAATTTTGCTGTAGTAGCTCTGTCAGTTGCATGTCTCAAAGGATTTCTTTTCCATATGCTGATGGGATGGGCACATAGGTGGTCTTCTTGTGTAGAGGCATGAAATTGTTGGAACTTGTTAAGTGCAATTATACATTATGTCAAGGTTGGGCACTGTAGTAGTACCTGAGTTGTGTCGTCCAATGTCAAATATTTTAGTCAGATTTTGCACTTTTGGTAGATCACCGTGGTCTCCCTCACTTTCCTGCCACTGAAATTTACTCACTCAAATGCAAAAAAATAAGATTTTGTAATGTGACCTATATCTATTGGGAAATTTAAGCCTATTTTCTCAAACAAGTACATATGTAAAATAATGTTTCCAAGTGGATGATCCGCCATTAAAATACCCCATTTCAAGAAAAAAATTAAACAGAATCAACAGTTAGAAGTGATATTCTGTAATACAAATTTGAAAACTGTACTCTGCAGAAACTTCAAAGAAGACTTAAACTCATTGATCATTAGGTATTTGTCCAGCTTCAGTTACGTCCATGTTTGGAAAATTTGTTATCGACTTTTAATGTATTATTCAGCAATGCAATTTGATTATTTTTGCCATGGCTAAGTCTTACAGATTGAATGCTGGTGCACCATATTTAAAGATTGCAACAATTAATGTTTTAAATCAAGAATTTCATCTGACTGTGTTATTGAATGTTTATTACTTAAACTGATTACATTTTTAGTTCCAGGGTACTGAGGCTCTCTTAATTACATTGCTGCATTATTCCATTGAAATTGCAAAAATCATTTTCGTGGACTAGCTCATCAAAGATGACTGTACAGGAGGGGTAATTTGCATGGTTGCACAATGATTATTTATCCCATTGCATGCTGAGGATTTTTATGCTGTTTTTCACATGTGACAAGATTTACTTGCATAATTTTGCTTCTGCTGTTGCACACTTTACATGAGTATACACAAGATAATTTCTATGAATTACAGTATTGCAAATAGATATGGTGTTTGTGAAATAATTAATTTTCCTTTCTGAAGGTAGTTTACCCCTTCCTAACTATTACTCTCTTAACTTTTGTAAAATTTTTTGAAATTGCCACGATTTAAATTAAAAATCTCACCTCTGGACCAACAGTGATCCTTGATAATGAAATATAATTTGTGTACTGATTAGTGGATGCATATTAGTGAGATTTATTCAGCATTCTTTTGGTGCCATTGCTGCTTGGTTTTTCATCATATTTTCCAATCTTTCTTTAGTTGTTTTTTGTTTTTGTTCTGCTTGGTGTGTGGCAAAAAATTGGAGTAGAAGTAAAAGTAGCATGCGTTTTGCTTCATTTTGCTGTTGTGGTAGAAGTATGTGTTTATTGCTGTTATTGAATGTGTCCAAGGCTAACTAGCATTAAATTTTCTTAATAGCTTTCACTAAACCATGTTTTTTGTGCTATATGTATATTATTGTGTTTTTGTGGGTAAAGCATTTTCTATGCAATACCAGCATGCTTTTCTTACTGAAATTGGTGTTCCATATTTGTACATGAAATAACCCTTGAAATGTGGTCCTCATTAAGCATCATGAACCAAATTAATTTGCTATTTCATTGAAAATTTGTAGTTTTATAAGTGAACACATCTTGAGAAAGAGCTTTAGTTCCTAAAAGAGTCATTTAAAGACATAATAAAGTGGAACCTGAAACAGTTGTATTCAACCATCAGCATGGAATAAGGAATTTGATGTTTTTTTGACAGTCATGGACTGTAAAATTGAGAGATACCTTGCTCAAATCCCATTTTAGGTCACTTTTTCAAGAGGCAATCCATTGTAAAAGTAATGAATTTGTTTTTAGTTGAAGGGCTAAATAATCTTTGCTCTCCATTGCTTGTGTGTAAGGCTACATATGTACTTTATAATTTATAAAACTAGTTGACCCCCTATCAAGCATGATGGTACTTCAGATAGAGACATTTTGAAAACTGTATAGAAGATGAATGTGTTGAAGAAGATAGTCGGTTTCCATGATCCCCGTAAATTTAGATGCCCTCACATGTATATTTGTAATATATGTTGCATAATCATTGGTGTTAGTTCACACTGCACCTCGTGCAGACAGACTTACAGATGGACAGAAACTTTGAAAACTATATCTATAAGATACCTCTTAAATTATATATTTTAGTTTTTCTGATTAATTGCAGCCTTATTGCATAATCAAAATAGTTTTTTGTGGAAAATGGAATAAAAATCTGAAAATTGATAGTGTACATAATTATGTTTATAATGTACTTATATGTGCTTTTACTTTCATTTTTACTCTATGGTATCATATGCTGTTAATTGCTTTAATTTTGTTTACGTTATTTTATACAATATTTTTAACACCAATAGATGTGCACATTTGTGGCTCCTATCTTTATAGGTTAATGGAAGATATTCACTGCCTTTGAAAAAATTAATTTTTAATGTTGAGACACTTTTTATTATGATTTGAACAATAATTATTATGCTATGTGCTAACTTCCTGTCTCTGTCGTAAACTAAAAAATATGGTCAACATGTGGTGGTTTCACCCTTGGGTTATATTTACTCATTGAAAATTGATTCTCGTAAAGAGAAAACTTATTCAAAGCTGCAAAAATTACATGCATGTAATATTTGCAGCTACAAGTCCTTCATTATCTTATTGTCTCTTTGTTTTCATTGTAGTTCCTCCTTGAACATCATTTCTTCTAGTTTTACAGCATATTATTCTGCAAGTAACATTTTTTTGGAGTTAAAATACCGTCACCAATGCACTTTTTACTAATATTTTCATCAGGAAAGGGTGGTATGAAGATGTTTTCCCTAGTACACATGTAGTTCTGCTTACTTTTTAATCTGTTAACATTAAAGTCCTTTTCATCTCAATTAACATTTAAACAATTAACATCATCCTATTCACCTGTTTTCAGAGGAATATATTGTCATGCAGTTTGGGAGAGTGGCAGAAGATGTTTTCACAATGGACTATCGCTACCCAATGTGTGCCTTACAGGCGTTTGCTGTTGCCCTAAGCAGCTTTGACAGTAAGCTTGCTTGTGAGTGAGGGATTCTATAGGAAGGGTGTTATTAGGTGCTCTCTGTGCAAACTCGTTATGTGCGTCTTAATAGTGAAAGTGGCCATTCTGTTTTTTGAATGATTTTTAATGTTTGTGGGACTAACCGTGGCAAAAGTAAATGCAATCTCTTGATGAGTGGTATTCCTACCAGAGTAAGTGGCTATGTCTGAAAAGTTCCCATACCTCCAATGTAATGACTAATTTAATGTGCTTAGCACATTTCATCTATGTGAGGTTGAAAACGGTCTTTTAAAGTCAGTGTCTCACTTTTAAATGTGAACTTCAGCTCTGTGGTCGCTGCAAAGTCTGGCTAGACATTGATTGTTCGGTTTACCTCAATTGCCATCATTCATTAAACGCTTTAAACTCATTCTGCCTGGTAATGACTAATCAATAACATTCCATTTAATTTTGATACATTGTTTGCATTCTGTATATTTTAAGAGTGATTTTTTGTGCTGTTGAGAGAAGTTTGAATCAGAGGCTAAATGTGAATATGTTTTTGTATGTTGTGTTATTGCAAGATTATGCCATAGCACATATATTTGTTCAAATTTAACAGATTAATTTTGAAAATTGGAGCTAGTCCTAAAAGTGTATATCAATTTTATATATATTTTTAAAAACTTCAATGCATGCTTTTGTACCTGTATTCAAATTTTAGTTATATTTTTGCACTTTTCTTGCATGAAAGATCTTCTTTGATAAATTTTGTATACTGTAATTTATTGCACAGTCTTTTCTAAGCCCCTCTACAGGGCTTGAATAGAAAAAAATGTTATATTAAAATGTATGGATCATGAAGGCACATCTTTTATTTTAAGCAAGTCAATTGGGACGAGTTTTTAGAAAAGATAAAGTAAAACTTTTGTGCTGGTGTGCAGTATGGATACTGTTCTTTTATGAAATACTTCCCAAGCCTTACCTTAATTTATCTGGGCAGGTTTATAAAGGATGATCAGTGTTTTCTTAACCCAATATTATCTGGAAAACTTCATTTTCCTTATGTTCAAAATTGTAAAAGTATATGTGTCGTGTAACTACTGAACAAAACTCTATTTTTTAGCCATTTGAGTGTAATTTTGTGTCTATAAAAGTTCTGAATCATTTCAGCTATTTTTCTTAGTGCACAATTTTTAATATACTTTGTCTACTTTATCTATGTGTATATACCATGAAGAATCTTAACATTTCTCTTACTTCACTGTACATGTTAAATTTCATTTTTTTATCAGTAGTTTGGCCAATTTTAAATGATAATTTATGCAGAGTTTTGTTTTTTTTACAGACTATACCAAAACAACCAAATCTTAGCAAAATCTGAGAAACAATTTTTGTTGGAGTGGAAGCCTACTTTTGTCCAATAGTACCAAATTATAATTCACACTGGGGATTTAAAATCCTAGGGTTTTGGATTCCAAATCATTGATTTCATTTCTTATCTAGTGGAAAAAAAATTCCAAATTTTCTGCTTAAATCTCCTTCAGGCTTCCATATTCAGCTGTCTTTTTAAAAACTAATTGTTATTCTATGAATTTCATTATTCCCATGCCCATTGTGGAATATGTTTACCTGCATAGCTTAACCCAATGCTATCAATATGATTTTTTTATATCTCTGTTCTTGTTTCCTATAATTGTTTTCTTTACTTTTTCATTAATATAACTGAAAAAATCAATGCCATCCATTTTAAGTTTATTCTGATGTTTTTACTCATGTCTTTCTTCCATGGATGATTTACAAAAAAAATTGAGCTAATAATTCAACCTTTTTTACTGAACTATGCTTTCTTTCGTTATGCAATACTTTAGTGTGTTATGCTGGCATTACTTTGCTCCTAACAAACTATTGCACCATTTACTTTGTGTGACCATGTGCACCGCATGTTAGGGTACAAAACAGGGTCTGATGTTGTGTGTTACTGTTATGGGTCTTCTTGCATCCATGTGAAATGACTCAAACTGGGTGACTTAGTGTTTAAAACCAGCTCCAAGAGTGTATTCATTGTTACAACACAGGCAAAAAAGAAATAAAAGTGATGTTTTGAGCATAATATTTACTTTTTATTCATGTTCGAGTCCTTACAGATTATTTTTTTACAGCTACCTTTGGTTACATTCATGTAGCCAATAGGGCTACTTGTGGTATTTTTAATGTATGGTGTTTCTCTTCTAGAGACAATATGAATTTGATGCATAAATAGATGTCATCTTCTTTTGAGAGACTGAAGCTTTAAAAAAAATGAAATTAAGCTATAATATAATGCTCTGTTTGTTCGAATTATTATTAGCTGAAATATTTTTCATAAGGTCCTTTCTTAAATTCTTCTTATGTTGCATGTATAAACTAATATTTGAGGTAGGACCTTTATGATAGCACTTGATCTTGTTGCCTGGCAGGCCAACTGTTAGGTTGACTGGTAAAGTGTTGATATTAATATTGACCATTTAAATTTTAATACATTCTGTGTGTGCAGTATGAAGCCCTCTCATCTCATAATCATGGATATTTGTCCATACTTTGTGGATGTTGTTTTACATCTACATATATTTTTATTTCATCTATTATGTATATGTTGGTGATGATCACTTCCATTTGTACTGTACATGTATGCTATGATTGGTAGTTGACCGCCCTCCATTTACAATAATGCTGTCAAAATTTTTGATTGATTGATTCAGGATGACAACATAAATCAAAGAGTGGTAGGGAAACCTTAAGAGACTTAATGTTTTTTATTATCTCATCTTTATATTCTATGAATATTTGAATTTCTTACTTGAATTCATTTTTAAATTTCCATAAATAGAGCAGAGTGTAATTAATTATTTATGTAAAATATCTAATGAGATTTTAGTGGTATTGAACACTTTCAAAATCCCCGAGCTTGTTCTTATCTTATTATTTTTCTGCATTTAATTGAACTGTAATATCAGTAAAGTGCATTTTATTATACTGAGAATGCAAATCTGTGATTGCCACCAAATATTGGGGGCAATTCCTCTCAGAAGAGGTTCTTGCATGGTTCCAAGCAGTTGAAAGTATACTTTTTCTAAGCCTTTATTATCCATTGACTATGTAAATTTTAAATTTATTCACATCCATAGCATTGGTTGTTAATGCCAGTATAACAGTTATTTGTTACATGTATAGTGTGGAAACATCCTAATTGAATGGACAGTCCCATTATAGTTGTCTTGCATGATTTATAATACATCTTAAGTGCTGAAATGAATTTTTTTGTTTTGTAAACAAGTGGTTACATTGACATTTTGCTCAAAAAGATCATTTTAATTTTATTGTGAATTTTGTTATTTTTTCATCAAGTATGACTGTTACATAATATATGTGTTTTAATGTTTCAGATAATTTTATCGTATGCCAGGTTATTTTTTTCAAAGTGGGATCCAGTTCAGCATATCCAGCAGATGTTTATTTATTGCCCCAGGTTCCATGGAATTTGCAAGATCTTTTGGGAAGTTGCCTTTTCCTGGAAGCTCAAGTCAGTCTGTGTTCATTGCCATTTCAGTACCGGAATTGAAAAAGAGATGCATCCAATTTTTTGGTTCCTTTTATCAAACTGTATTTTACTTGCATGTTTGTCCTGCTAGTAATGTTTAGAGGAAAGCGAACTAAAATTCATTGCTAGCATTAGGTCTACCAAGAACATTTGTCCAGTGCAGGTTTGGCAGCAAAGAGTTTAAATCTGATCCCCTGGCAAATAAAGATTGTTCTTTGATGTTTAGCAAAAGTTAGGTACTGTTTTTGAGTTCATAGTAAGGTAAATACAGAGTGGTAATCGGACAGCCAAAATGAGCAAGTCATCCCTGCGTCAAAAAAGTTTTCCAGCATCCATAGATCAGTGTGGTTAATTCACGGTCAAAAATGTTTAATTCACCAATCAATACTAAATTTGATTGTGATTAAAAACCTGCATCAATGCGGATATTGATGATAAATTTTACATCACGAATAATACTTTAAAGCATATGCATCTACTTAAATTCTACGTTAACATGCAAATATCAAGTAGTTTTTTAAATACATATTTAGTTTAATGTGGCAACATTATTTCCAGTATGATTTAGTGGATCACACTTTCCAGCTGCATTTGAAATTTGTTTCCATGTGGAAATGTCATGTTTGCAGGAAAAGGCAGTATTTTTCCATCAACAGAATAGGTAGTCCAAAAAAATTCATTCTGGTGTATGTTATTCACTTTCTGATGAATTGTTTAAATGGAGTGGAGTTCTTGAGGAAATTTTATGAATTCACTGCAATAAAAATGCTTGGGAATTTATTATTAAAAATATAATAACTTAATTAGCTGATTCTTAACTTGAAGAATATAGCTTAAATAGAATGAATTTTCATTGCACTGATTTAGGTACAGGTTTTTTTGTGAGGCGGAGCGAGTGTGGTGTAATACAATTGTGTGTGGTAAATAAAATTGCTTTTATTGGGAATGATAGGTCTTTCTACAAATCATTAGCATCTGATATTTTATTTGTATAGATAAGCATAATTAATGATACCTATCTCATCTAAAGACAGGATATTTAGAAGTAAGATACAGGAGTTCTTTGGAAACCTTTTGTATGCCTTCCACATTGTGGTTTGGCTAAAGCATAAAAAAATGTGGTGAAGAAGTGGAGATTTGAATTTACAGGGATAATAAGAGCTTTTACCATTTCCTTTTCACTTGTATAGATTCAATTTACAATTTGCAACCAATCGCATTGAAAAAAATGGCCTTAAGTTTAAAATGTAGATATACATGTTTTTTGAGTGTTTGAAAATTTTTTTAATATTATGAATTTTAAAGAAAATTATAACAATTAGATGATATATTTTGGTTAACTAATAGCTTATAGCAACAGTATAAAGCTATATGACTGCATTCGTTGCAGACATTAAAATTTCCTTCGGTGGCATTATTCCTTAATGAATCTGCAGTCTTCCAACCCACAGAATAAAAGAAGGAATCCATCCTCATCAACACAACTACAGATTCAGCTGCTCTGTATGAGTTTATTACAGAAATGATTCAAGATTAATGAGAAAACCCCCGCCGTGTATTATTTGGATGCTCGGCATGCATCGGCGTTGGAATTTATTAATTCGTTTATGAGTGAAACGAAATTAACCATTTCTACTTTGTGATGGCTTCACCTTAGTTACCAGTTCTTTTTCATGGTAGAAAATTATGTTAACCTCATTCCCAACCCCAATCACCGTAGTCCAATCCTTTTTTTTATTCTTACGTGGTCCATGTAAAATGCACGTTAGTAGGATAGTTACCTTTTTAAGTTTATCCTGAGAGAATATTTTCATTGGCAGCATCAAACAATCGTTCTAATAACCAACTTTTTTCCAAATGATTCCCGAGTACCATGATAAATTTCTAGTGATGCAAACGGCATATCATTAGATTGTAGGTAATTATAACATACATACGCCACTCCGAGCTCGTTACTGCTAGGCTATTACATCTCCGTGTCATGCTTATTTATGTTTAGGTCACGAAATTTTACTTGCGTAAAATCACGAGATTTCTCGCGATAAAGCGAGCACGGTTGAATTTTCACGTCACTTTACTGTTAAATTTTATAAACATTTCGTGTGCACATGTTTCTGGCATTAAATTGGAATCCTATTTATACTTAAATCGCATAAATTGGGCTGGAATGACAATTTTTGCAACAAAAAAATGCAAAGGCTACCTCAATTGTAAGGGAGAATATTTTCAAGGAAAGAAGCAGTGCCTACGTCTCTCATCGGGAGCGGCGGGGAATGCCCGCCGCTGTTCTGTGTTTTTAATCATCCATTTAGATTTACTTTCACTGATAAGGAAGGAATTAACTAATTCCTCCATCTCAAATATTTGTACGTATCTCGATTGTGTAGCAATACAGATGCCTTGAGTCCCTACAGGAACCCTATTTCTTAACCTTCCCCGTATTGATTTCTGCAAGTGCATTCGTACCTCATACCGGCGCGGTCTCGGCAACACTAAGTGGGTACCTACTAATCGATATTTTTAATTTTACCTTTGTGGGCAACCCTTTGAAATTTTCACTCGTATGACTCAAGCGGTGAAAGGTTTAATCGAGGTCCGTGAAAATAAATATGCAGCCCGTGAGTGCCAGGTGGTGGGTTACCCGCGCGCTGAATTAAAGAGGCCATGGTGAGCATTAATACGAGTCATTAACACCATCCGGTTCCAATATAAAATTAACTTCTTAGGACGACATTCATGGGGTCAGTGTTACCGGGACTGGGGCATAGGGCTAGAAAACTCGGTATCTGTATCAATGGTACGAATCCTATGTACTCTTATGTATACCGGTACCAATGCCTGCTATTATTGGTATTATAAAAGGTTTCAGGGGCTGGTGTCATGGGAAAAAACACCAGCAACTGGTACCTCTACACTAGTACCTAGGGTGCGAATCCTAGGTGCCGGCACCAACCCCTGCTTGTAACAATGCAAATGCCGCGCGAATCAATGTCTTCATCCCAGAAGGGCTTATTTGCCGAAGTAGCAATTTGGAAGATGGATTGAACTACTATGAACTAAACTGTGAAACTAAAAACCAATGATAAATATTATGCCGAATATATGTATTAATGAGCGAATGTAGTGCACTATTTAATTCAAGTTATTACAGGGAACATTGATAAATGTAAGTACAAATTAAAAAAAAATTGGTATGACGTACTTAGTATCCATTTAAATAGTATTTCCAGGTGCTCATATTGATATCAGAAGATTGGTATCAGAATTTTGAACCGGCGAAACGCAATATATACTATTAAAGTAGTTTTGGAAAGAGTCCGTGTTCCTTTCTAATAATTAAACCGGTTAAAGCAGAAGTGGAAGTAATTTTCACCTTCAACTAATAAGTATAAGGTTTTATAAAAATATCATTTCCATTCCAAAACATAATATTGTTCGGTTAAAGGAGCTATGGTATAGTTGGCACCAATCGTATCCCATTAATAAGGCATGTAAGGCATTGTTAGTAATAGGTATACGTTCTGTATCGAAGTGAAAAAAGCAATTAATTTCACATGACTGTTTGATGATGGTGACTTTTAATGATGACTGTTTGGTGATTTGAACCAGCTCTTTTATTTTATTCAAGTGTGATCGAAATACAAGTTCAAAGTGTCATGTTTGCCTAATTTCCAGAGTGGGTCAGGCCAATGCTTTCGTAATTTTGTCGAGTTTATATGTTCGAGAACTGCATTGAAATGTTTTCTATCGTAGCTGCGGAATATTGGGAGAATAGAGGCGAGGGAGAAGTTGTGGTGGTAGGGAGAAAGAGAACAACGGAAACCACATGGTGCGGAGAATTAGTGTCAACGATGGAAATACGACGGGCTGATTGTGTCGCATTGGCGCAGAGATGAAGGGAGGAGAGAACGAGTCGAGGGGTGGGCCGAATAAATGACTCCAGAGTAAGGAACAGCTTCCGTGAGTGGGATCATGATTCCCGTGAACCATAAACAATTCCTGCCTGGGTTGAATGATCTTCCTGGCTGCAACCGAATGCCTTCCGCTCTGAAGTTGAAGAAACGGCGAAGCTCAATATGCAAATTGCGCTTACCAAAAAGATCTTCATCTAGGTTATGGCTCGTTTAATAAGTGAATGATTCATTTCTACTATCGCCAGTTGAAAAATATAAACATTATCGAATTATTTTAATAGAGTAAATATCAAATTTTAAAGAAATGCAAAAAAGCTAAATTTCACGCTCCGATTAAAGCTAGGTCATTGACATTGATGCTAGGTGAAATAAATATAAGTATCCAAAGGAAAATATTATTAGCTCCTAGCCCTATACACCCAAGTTTTTTCAAATCGATCGAGTGTTTATCATTTCCGAATGTCACCTATTTCGAAATATCTGAACCTTTTTTTGGTCCGAACCAAAACCTCTCATGAACTAAATCATTTGTTGTTTGTTCATGCTTTCTCTCCCCAACGCTAATTTAATAAAAGAGACTTTAAAAATCGCGAAATTGGTCTAAAATAATGACTATCCCCTGATGCGCACAGCTTCGATTTTATCGGGTGGCCGCCTTAAGGGTGGTGGGCCATTAATATATTAATTCCTATACGAACATATTTATCCACTACCTTCAACTAAAATCTGATTTTTCATTTATCTGAATCCTGGTTCACATCTTTTTGCCTTCGCGGTGGTGTCAATTTAATTGCCTTCGGTTCGAAATTCATCTTCATGCGTGGGAAAATGCGTCCATGCCATGAAGTGGTCATATTTCATGCTATTCTCTCTTTGCTTTTAATGAGACCGATTCCAAGAAACCTATCGGGCATGTTCATTTTTCGCAAAGGCATCAAAAATTTGCTCAGCTTGGTAGTTATCGTAGAAAATTTGTCCCAGAGTATTTTTTTGGCAAATATGGTGGATAATTACGGGTACGCACACACGCGAATAGTAGTTATCAGGGGAGGCGACCGACAGATAAGGTAATTCGCACCATAAGGGATAGGTGAGCTACAAGGTAGGGGTACGATTTCTCCAGGGAATGGAAGAAAGGTGGAGGAGAGAAACCCAGCGTCAGGATTAGCCTACTCTCAACGAAAGGCGCCAAGGGGTCACAGATTTTAACATCCCAACCGATGGACGGAGTGGAACTCGAAGTGCTCCCTCCAACTCCCTCAACTCTCTCTACATAGCACCCAAGTCGGGATCGGGTTACCACTGGAATAAACCTTGCGACCACCAGGATTCTCTGGATGGGAAACCAGTTCATTAGCCACCGCACCAACCCGATCCCCGAACACACACATATCTCCGGAATTAAGCCTCGAGAGTCACGTAATCCGAGGGTCAGACGGTGTGGGTGATGGACGGACAAAGAACCCTATGTCTCGCCATTCGGTATGAGGTCGGGGCAGATAAGATGGGAGTATGAGTGTAAGGAGGAGCAGAAAATGATCGAAACGTCTCATCGGCTCCGAGGCGCAAATCTGTCGTAACCATTACATCGCGAAGCACATTAGTTGAATCACTTCCCGCAGCGAATAAAGGCCACGTTTTATTAATTATCCTCTTTCACTGATGGCATTTAATCCGGCCTTTTTTTTTACTCTCGAGCGGTCATTCATGACGGGCGTAAACATCTTCGTTCCATTTAGAGATGCCACACGTAGGAATTTTAATCAAGCCGGAGATAAGATCACACTCGATAATTTTGCTTAGGAGGCGGTGCATATTTGTTTTGTGTGTGAGTGAGAGAGAGAGAGAGAGAGAGAGTGAGAAAATCATTATTGGTGAAATTAAAAAGGAAGAAAAGAAAGGCACCCCATCGTAGGCGTAAATATTAACGCGCACGGAACAATTCGCGTGCTTGCCGTGACCCTCCCGCAAGGACGTGAATTTTCAAACCTCATGTAACGCGAGGGAAGCAACGCTGCACCCGTTGCAAAAAAATATTGGTTTACCACCGCATGCCGCCTCATATTTTACCTCTCCGCAGTCTTTCCGCGCAATTCTCAGCCCCACGCTCCACTGTAGATAAAAATGTGGGGGCAAACAAGGCATTAGTTAGGGGTATATATACTTCTCCGTACATATTAAAGGGGTGTGACGGCAGTAATTGTGAATGATAAAATAAAAATGCTCTCTATTCTTGCTAGTTGAGTAAATATTTAATCGCTCGTTAAATATTGCGAAGTAACTAGGCCGACATCGACCCATATCGTATACTAGGCAAGGGAATTAGTAGTATTATTTTTTTTGTTTAATGACTCAATATAATAATGGAACATTTTAATTAGCTGCTGAGAAAAATAGATTATCAACAAACATTTGGATGTTTTTGTTCAATTCCGCACAAACTCGTGATGCATCTTTAGGCGTGAAAGTGGTGTCCCTTAGGTTTTGCATGCAATTTTACTGTGTTACATTATATCCACATAATACCCTGCAAGCCAACTCAAGGATGTATGGCAGGGGGAAATATTACGTTAGACGTGAAAAATAGTTTCTGAGATCTCCCGAACTGTAAAATAACACCCATATTTGAGAAATGAACTTTGCTTTGATTCCAAAACGCGTAAACCAGAATGAAAATAGGGACTTCACTGCTCAAATGAAGTTTGCGAGCAAATTATCACATTTCAAGTTGTTTATAATGCTCCAAAGCCGCTCAGGCTGACGCAGACGCTCAGTGGCCCCTCACTCAGCACGGCCATGTCTTCGGTGCTCTTTTATTATTTCATTCCCTGGATTTGAGATAAGAGACGCTTGTTTTTATCCGATAGATTTATTCCTAAAGAGAGATCCGACACCTCTTCAGAGGACCCTATGCTGAATCACTGCATATCTTTGTGGACACACGAGCCAATTAGAGGAAATATAATTCCCTTCCGGATAAAGCAAAAGTGAAGGGTTTTTTTTTCGTTTCCTTTTCTTTAGTCTCGTCTGGCGGGTATCGAGCGGTAAAACGTGACATCTCGTACGTGGAGGGTTGCGTGACTCGGTTGCCTTGACACTAATGCATACGCTCCATCAGGAATAAATGTCATTTTGACATGCACGAGATGCAAGAGTCGCGCATTCGTAACGTGTGTTTGAACTTTTGACGCTGAAGTACGTGGCTGTGTATGTATTTTTGTTTCCATCCGTTCCTCGACATTCAGCGTGGAAAGCATACCAAAATACGGCTTACTGTTTGGATGAGGCCGCGTTACGGTCTCACCCAAAACAAGTCTGCATGCATTTTAGCACATGTGAATTACTCGTGAATGCACGTAATTTTCAACAAAACTTTGTTGCACGTTTATTTGAAATGGAAATGTGGGTAGGGTGGTGTAAGGGAAACACCTTTTAATTTTAGTTTGCTGGAAAATCCCTAGAATATTCTTGTCTATATAGCTATGACTTGATGTTTTTCCATCCGGAAGAAGCTGTGATAAAGTCCCAGCTTTCGGTGCCTTTTTTTTTTGAAGTTCGAACAATAAATTTCTTTGCCGAATTTATTAAGTTGAGAATGTGAACTATTTTTTGGGACGAAAATTGGAATGATATTTTTCTGAAGCTCAGGGACGACGACAAGTTGGATCTCATAATGAACATTTTTGGGAAAAAAAATTGAAATAATTTTTTGTATAAGTTTTTTTTTAGACCAAAGGGTCGACGACAAGTTGGTCCTCTAAATGAGCATTGATCTCTCAGAGCGTATAACTGCACGCAGAAGCGTCCATTAAAAAGCCGTTCGTATCGCCCCGCTGTGGCACATGGTTTGGTGCCGT
>LYUA01001492.1:184605-199695 GCA_002093875.1 Calopteryx splendens
GTCATATTACGCCTTACGGCCCAAGATTAAAACATTAAGATTTTTCTCTTCGTACGAAAGCCTCAGTACTAGTATAAAGGTTTGCGCAAAAGGATGCTGATTTTTTTATAAGATATACTTGCACCACATAACCTATTTGTACCCATTCAAATATGTTACCATTCAAATGTGTTCAGCTGTGCCCACTATACTTGGTCCCACCGCCCTCCCTAACCGGGTTCATTTCTCCGTTCCGCACTGATCTCCCTTAAGTTTGAAATAACGGGTTTAAGGCATAATGGAGTCCCTGATTCCGTGGGTAAACCGTAAGAAAATCAGGGACTCCATTATGCCCCACCCTGTATATCCCGTCGGTAAACATCGGAAAGGGATCTCCGTGTAAATTCTACGAGGGCCCGTGGCAACCGCAAAGGTGCCCATAACTCCAAGGGAATGCCAAGCACCTCTTATGGGAATCCACGAATGAGAGGTGATGGAATGGTATCATTATTTTTGTTGGGAGACGTGAACTTGACCTGAGCGAAAGAGAGAGGGTTTTTTTTTCCTCGGGGTGTCACTTCATTCCCGGCAGCTTAGCACTCATCTCATGGGAATGACGGGAAGTGAAGCCCAGTTTCCCAGCCTCTCCTTTCCCTCGAGGCCAAAGGCGGGAGGAAGGGCACAAGAAGAAAAAGGCGCGTCGTTCCTCGCGAGAGCGCTCGCGCGTGACTGATTCGGACCATTTCGGAAGGAAACAGCGTCTGGATTTCTAAAAAAAAACAAAAAAAACGAACTTTTTTTTCTGTCCACTCGGTTTTCGGGTCTCAAAATTTTTGGACTCCGTCGAAGTGTAATAGGACGTGGCGAAAGGGAAATGAATTGCCGAGGGACATGGTCATTATGCCTTTTCTTCTTTTACGGAGGCATCATCTGGGAGAGGAAATTGTGGAGGCATGGAGGAACCCATCTAATCCAGGGACAATAAAATGTAAACTCACTGTTTGTGTGTTCCAGCCATACTTTCGGCTGACGTGTCCATTGTGTCTGCATCCGTCTTCACTCTTCACACATACTCTTCAAAAGTGATGTGTCCCTATGAGTTTGTCCGTTGCCCGAAAAAAAAAATACTTTTCTCATTTTAACATCCCTCTAAAAACTTCCCTCGCCCCCTTTCAATGAACTGCCTCTCCTTCTGCGCTGAATGTTTTCTCGTTCAGTAATGATCTCTACGAATCGGGCCAGACATCCGAAAATCTCCTTTTCCTGGGCGTTAGCTCGCGATGGTTCGAAAGCACTGAGTCATAATCATTGAAGTTGGGCTATTATATCCGTATGCCCCGACATTTTCCCAGCACTTAATTTTTTTATCTCTTTTACATTTCATGAATTTACAAACTATTTTATTGGACAATCTCCTATTTGCAATGACGTTTCTCTAGGAATTGGGAAATGGGTTCCAAAAGAGTAAATCTTGTGAAACAAAACTTGATTCATTCACCCACGACATCCTCAAATCGGACGAATCAGAATACGAGTAGTGAATTGGGTTAGCGATTTTCTCTTTGAATTGATTCTCGAGTTCCGATTTCTTGGATGTAGCCTCTGGCGCAGGGTAGTGTAATCTACCCCCTCCTTCTTCTCATTTACATCAATGGTGTTAGTTGTTGAATTTCTAGCGATGTCAGATTATTCACCCGTGATACTTGGACATAAGTAATACATCCGACTGTGAAGCTCTTACTAGTGATTTCAACAGTATTAATTCCCCGTGAAAGGAATGGGGTCTAAAATTAAATTGGAAAAAGTGCACAGTGATGAGCTTTTTGGAAAATAAATCTATAAACTCTTACACCTATAGACTCGCAGAAGTAAAAATGAGGAAAACGAACCAAGTAAAATACCTTGGAGACACTCTAGCATCAGATCTAACATGAGCTAACCGCGTTAGGACCATATGCGGAGGTGCATTGAAGAAATTTGCGTTCGTCAAACATAGAGTGGGAAAATATTCTAATGAAAAAGTTAAGAAGAGATGTTTATTTCCCGCTATTTAGAACTAATCTTGAGTACGATTCGAGCATTTGCGAGCCCCCGCAGAGTAGATTAAGTTCAGCTTGATTTCGGTTGGCTCCAAATCCAAAATAAAGAAATGAGTAAATGGTGTCAACATTACGCGTAGTGTTTTGTAGGTGTAATTCATTCAAAATTTAAATAGTAATATTTTGATAGTTACATGTGCGTACTAAATTATGGCACATATCCAATGTCGTGGCAAAAGATATCAAAGCCACCCTTGACTTGACTTTATGAAACTTTTTTAATCCGGGAAATTTTGCGATTGGTGTCTGTAATCTTTTGGAACCCATCTCCAAATAGGTATGCACTCTCGTGTGTTGTTCGTTTGTGTAGCGCTTTGTTTGGGGCGTGAAGGAAGTTATTTCGGTACCAATTATCTGAGTGCAGTGGGTAATAACTTGCTTCGTTCCAATTGCGATCTGGTCTAGAGAGATGGAAGCAATCCCCACTGGCCACACCCAAGGAAGTAAATTCAACCTTCTTCCCATCCAAATTGACCATTGGAATCTACTGTTACCGCAGAATATCCCAGTGTTTATATGGATCCTCAGGTGTCAAATTATCATGTCAGAATATGTATTCAAGAAATGTGTATAATTCGGGAAGAGTATATTTTCCAAGGAGTAAATGTATGACTACAAATTATTTGGCATATTTAGTATTTATACGTATATATTAAATTAGTAACATCATATTGAATTATTTGTATGTGTGCGCTAATGGAAAATGTACAGCCCTCTTTATATCCTGATTTTATTATTTCTTCATTCGTACGCCATTCTATTGAGACCGATATTTGCATGAAAAATCAAAAGGTTGGACTTTTCCGTCTAAATTCCGTCGACCTATTGGGGTTATACTAGAAAATGAAAAGTCCTTTCTTTAATGCCGCCTCTTGTATTCCAATTAGCACATCTCCCCCTCATTCCCTATCTCCTTTGGAGAACCGGCACCGGTTTTGATTCAGTCAATAAGAGGAAAATTTAAATAACCAGCACATTGCATGAGGTGGTTTTTATCGGATTACAGGGCTTTAGAATTTATTCAAAAAAATTAACCCACCAATGTCAGCCAATGCACTTTAACTTTGTTTCAGGAACCCTTATCGCTAAGCACTGCTTAGCGATAAGGGTTGTTTATTTAGTATTTATACGTATATATTAAATTAGTAACATCATATTAAATTATTTGTATGTGTGCGCTAATGGAAAATGTACAGCCCTCTTTATATCCTGAAGGGTTAAGGGCGATGTCAATGGCGTGATCTCAATGTTTTGTATGGGATCGATTAATACCTACCGAATTTACAAAAAAAAATACCTACTGATATTTTTTAAGACCAACATCCACTTCGGTAGGCACGCTGAGAAAATTACACAGCATTGAAAAGATGAAATTTGCTGATATATTCTCTGGAAATTAGGGATTTATTGATTTTCTGCAACATGATTGGAAAAACGCAAAGCTGCTATCTTCCGCTCCTATACGCTGTTCTGGGTGAGACGGACAGAGTAGTGTTTCTCTTGGGTGAGCGAGGTTTTTTGAGAGATGCTTCACAATGCGTCTACTGCATTTCGTTGCTTCTTCCATATCAACCTGGTGGATAGGTAGAAATTGAAGGAACCGGTATATCAAGGGAGAGATGATAGCGATACTCGATATGACGATGTTATCCATAATATTAACTTCATTTTAGATGCAAGTTTTGAAACATTTTTACCTGTAAAGTTAGACGGAAAATCTCTGAAATGGACGATATTCCATGAGCGACAATGTAGAATGCCAAATCTTCCACATTGCTCTACGCTCAGATATTCCCTGGGTTGTCTGCCCAACTTAGAAAACTGGAATTTGTTGAACCTGGAATGCTCATGGAGACAAAATGGTATTTATTGAATCATCCAGAAGACCTGCTAAGTGCTAGAGATACAGGCGAATTGTATGCATCTATTTTAACCTTGTTATCACATTTAAGTCTGAAAATGCTAAGAAAACTCTCTAGTTAAACTTTTGATATTCATAGAGACATATCCAATTCTCTTTTTATTTTGGTCTTTGTGTAAGTTGTTCTTTCTAAAAAGTTGCTGTCTCGCGCTGGTCCCGAAAAAAAGAGATTTGCCTTGAAAATCTTGATGTTCCTTTTGCCAAAGTTAGATGGTACGTCACGCATGTTCTCTGCCATGTGGACGTAGTGGGTGGCCGTTCAGGTTAGCCTATGAATTTCCTATTTGATTGCAATTATTAACTGTATCGATTATTTAACATACTGGTTTCGCGGGCCAGAAAGGTTTTGCACTGGTTTTTGGTCAGTTAGCTGCACTTAAGACGCTTCTCATACTTTCACCTTCCTACGTTTATTCTCAGTGCTCCGCTCATCATAATCCCAACTAGAAGAGTCGAGCGATGCGCATTGATTGAAAGTTGATGAAATGGCATGCACCTTAAAAACTGCCGAAAATGGTGACTATATCAAAATCACGTAGGCACGATTCTCTCACCTTTAACATTTAAAACGTTTAATGTTTCTCAAACCACTTAGGCGCTAACGAGGAAATACTCTTAAGAAATCTCTGACGATGCCCATCGTTATATTTTATGAGATAATAATTTGTTTAAAAAAAGCATAAACAGTTTTTAATAATGTTACCCAAAAAATTTAACTCTTCGGATTGACGTTTTACGTTAAATTTGCGTTTCGGTCGCGGCTCGATTTTGTTAAAAGTCGAACCGAAATTAGAAATGAGAGAAATGTTTTGCACAGTCTAATCCGACAGTTTCCCTTCAGGCCTTACTCATGTCCTCCTCCGCTCCACTGGCATACGAGTTGGGAGCAGCATGAATGAGAAAAATAGTAAAGAGAACTTCGGTCGGTATTTTAATTTGGTTAGATTTAACGCATGATGCTGATTCTTAGGCTCTCAAGAAAGAGTCTTTTGAAACGCGGGTGTGGAAAAGGATGGAAAAAAGTTAAGCCGCTTACAGAGAAACACCAAGAAGTTTTGGATTGAGCGGAAAGGAAAAACTAGGAGTTTATAAAGATAATTCCAAAACAACAGAAAGAGAAAGTGGATGGACATGAATAATATACTGAGATGTAACGGGAAATCGAAGGAAGGGATGGAAGTGAGAATGGCAGGGACGCTCGGAAGAGAAAAACATAGTATTGGAGCAAAAGAAAGCAAGAGTGTAGGATACAAACGTTAATGTAAGTGTTTATAAAATGTACTCTGTTCATTGGTTTTCTAGGATCTTGCGGAATATTTTCCTAGGGGACAGACTACTTGTGAATAATCACCGAAATATTTATCATCTAACATAATAATATAAGCTAACCACCGCGAACACCGTCTTCACATATTGAATTTCTCTCGTCAGTTTCCAATTATGATTCTTGGTTAATGCTCGCCTTAATTAAAATATAATTTGGTAATTATATTCAAAATTCCCGTTGTAAAATAAGTCTCAGATTTGTAAGGACGCTTTAGTCGTCCAGTCGCGACTGTATGAAATAAGGTGTGGTCTGGCGTTCGCAGAATAATTCGATCGATAGGGATCAGGACGGCGAATACGTTGAGGACCGGAATGATTAGAAATTAATACACGGGTTTATGAATGAATTAAGAGAGTATTTCAATTCTGAAGAGAGATCTGTGTTATAATTCGTGTTCTTTGTAATTCGCAGGTGAATGACGAAACGTTACTGGTACGTAAGAGTAAAAACTCTCCGCTCTTGTCCTGACTTTCCCTTCGGTTCCCTTTGCTCCTCTTGCTTCCTCTTCTCCTCGGGTCTCCATCCCCGAGTCACCACCCTCTTCCCTCCCTCATGCATCATTATATCGTCCTCAGCGGACCGAAGAGTTGGCTTCGCCAGCCATCTGCCGCTATCTCCCAGCCCCCCGGCCGCCCACTCACCCCCATAATCTTTCTCATGCCTCAGCTAAGTGGTAGTAGTCGTTAAGCCTTTTAAAACCTTAATTCCTCCGTCTCATCTGGAGGAAGAGGGGATCATCTTTTTATATAAAAATGCACGCGTACATATAGAAATGTCAAATGACTTATGTTGTATACTCCCGGGGATGCTTATCTCTTCTTCCTCCCCCCCCCTCTCTTCGCCCCCATGTTCCTAAGGGTGCAGACGCATGGCGGCGAGATGAATAGAAATTGAACTGCAAGCGGTGTTTCATTTAGTGCTCAAGATATCCGAAATTTGGTGAGTCACCGCTGAAATTGCAGTCCGGCATTTTCCTCTTCAGGTCATATCTACATGAGTTAGAAGTGTAGTTCATGAAATGTAGGTTAACAATTAGTTTTCATAAATTCTGAGATGATTTTTAAGTTTTGCTACGTATGTGTGCTGTGATGACTAGGTGACCATCACCCGTATTTTCAATCCGAAGGTAGGTTGGCCGCAGGCCACCGTTCTTCCCTTCCCTTGCGTTCTGCTAGCTCTTCTGCCATGCATCCCTACTTAATTGGCATTTGTTTTTGTCCCTAGCCCTTCGTCGTAGGGCCTTCCCTTCTAATTTCCCATGTTTTATTTTCCTAAAAAAAATCATTGTGTCTAAAGTTGTCTCTATCCACCGAGCGCTCCTTTTCTTTACACTACTCCACATTGACTTTTCATATTTTTAATCTTCTTCAGGCATGAATGAGTCCAATAATAATTCCTCTTTTCGTGCCGTGGGAAAGTTTTCATGTGATCATATCCAGCTGTTATCACTTCAAAAATTGGTCGACGATAACACTCCATTTCGTTCCTTTTCATCCCGTTCTCATACACGTTTACGTGTTCCGTCGACTACGTTTTCGTGTCATTATTCCCATCCCCGTTCTGCCCTCGATTTCTTCACCCCTATCCTTAGACTTCTGTGCCTCCGAATGTGCCTCATGAATAAATCCCACCTTTATAGCGTGCTCAATTGCCATCCGCCAACTTTTACTCCTCGAAGAATTTCTCCCTCGCTAGTCCATTCAACCCATTTGGTATTCACCCCTCATCTTCCTGTAGAACCTCATTTTCCTTGTTTACAATAATCTCATCTGTTGCCGTTACCTTGCCATGTCGTACAGTATACGTTATCCTCCCTTATTTGGTCTCGTACGTCACAGATCACTTCCTTCGATCATTTCCATTCAACAGAGAGAAGGCGAATGGTGGACAAGTGGTGACATTCATAATATAAATTCTTCCCTCGATGAATAAGATTTTAGGTACTTTGAAAATTCCAATTTTAATATGTACCGCACGAGGATCCATTTTAAAATAGAGAAATTTAACTCCAAAGAACTGCAACTCGTATGTATGCGAATGTTTAGCTTCTGCATTGCATAATAGTTTTTGTATACGAGTACATTGGCGATGTTATTTTTTCTAATTCGTACGGCATCCCAGCGGCATTCGTTCTAGTGTAATTTTTCAAAAGTAAAGAAAATAGCAAAAAAAATAGGTTGGAAATATTAATTTCTACTTAATGGATGCTAATTAAAATATTTTTTCTCTCTATGCTACTCCCCTCTTAGTTTGGTTCACGCGCAGAAATGGCTGCTTATCAGTAATTTACAAACATTGGCACGACGGTGAAATTTCGATCACAATTTGGAGGAGGGCGAGAATATAGCATGAGGAAGAACAAGGCTAAGTCCGAAAAAATCTCATGGCCGGCACGTCCACATCGATTTCGTGAAACCTTATCCTGGAAGCCATCACTGTGGCATGGGGCGGTATCTCTAAGTTCTAACTCTATACTCTGGGAGTTTTTTAGTAATTAATTCGTTTTCCGGTGAGGCAAACTTTATATTTGTCACCGTGCAAGTTCCTGAATTGCTTTGTACCGTAGAGAGAGAAAGAGAGAGGGAGAGAGCGCCGGGCCATTTTTTCTTAACAGCAGATGAAATTTTTTTACAGAGGGAAGAGGGCGTGCTGTTAAAGAAAAGCATGTAGCAATTGAGCCATTACGTGCTTGAGTGTGCACTATTTCTACCATTTCCTCTCACAATGGCATCCGGAAATAATGGCAAAATTAGATAAGGATCTTGTTCCCAATTCTATAAGGACGCCAACGAAAAACGTGCTCCACGTTACAACGTTTTAAAAGTTTAGAAAAATACATTTCTTCCCATTTTATGCATCTCCCTTTCCAAATGTCCGTAATTTTTCTTCCGACTGCGCCAACTTGGTTATAGAGGTTCCGAGGCTGTGTTAAACATTTTGACCAGCGTTTTCCATCCTACTAGTCAATATTCTACAGACATGTCAGCCCATAGGGTCGGCAGAAAATGTAGAGTTGTAGTTGCAGGGACCTTTTCGTGACTCTCAGGAGCATCTCTGCGGACCAAGATATGGTAACCGCTGCCCTAATACATTCAAAGTGGTGATATTTCATATTCCTATTTTCGCTTTGAAAAGATTAGACTGATCTTTATGTTCGCTCCTATGTAATTAAATAAAAATATAATTTTCATGATAATAAAGTATCGTTCAAACTAAAATGTATGCGCCCAATATCGCAAAAAGCTTGAAAATAGCATCAACACAAACGCCAAGTGAACCGCGAAATATTTTTTTGGAAATTCTTTAAATTAAAAAAATAGGTGCATACCTAAGTGTCACCTTTTTGTCACCAAAAGTTAAAACCTTTTCGATAGTGAAACGATCGTCAACGGGATTAGTATTTCGAAGTGCATGCCAGTTGGTAGTTAATGAGGTAGAAAATTATTTTTTTTCAGGTTAAACGAAAAAAAAAACTGGAAAGAATTGTGATGCGCTTGGGGGAAAAGTTAGCTGCTCTCGTTTATATTCTTGCTGACCAATATTTCCAGCGCGAAAGTGGACAGGTTCGCAACATCCGACCCGACAAAAAAACTATCGCTCTCTTTATGAAGTTCGTGTGTCTCCCGGACGGTGGACACTCAAATATTTCAGTAGAATTCGTTGTGCTCCAAGGGCAATTTCTTCGCTCACGAAGGCGCCCTTAGTTATATCAGAAGAAGAAGAAGAAGGCCACTCGGGGGAGCTAAGAAAGATAGATTACCGGACGGTGAGATTTACGAAAGTCCTTTTTTTTCCGACGAACAACAATGGGGCCGGGTGATGGAGTCCTTCCGTATGGCGCTAATAAGATCAAGAGGTGGTGTTTTATGGAGGCATGAGTGGAAATTACTGGCGGGGAGGGTTTCCCTTCTCACTCACCTTCACCCCCGCACCGTCTCCCTTCCCAGCGAGCGGGCTACCTGGGGCATCCTCTATTTTGACGGCCTATTATTCAGCCAATTAGGCCCGCCCGTTTAATCATGAATGGGAGGCGGTGACCTAGCAACCCCAGACATAGGCCAGCCGAGGGTTGCCAGCGAACGCGCGGATTCATGCCAAGTCCCATCCACCCAACGAACTACCGCCCAGCGTCGTAGATCCTCATTTGAAGCGAATGATCGGAGTGGGAGATTGGGGAGAGGGGCGGAATGCATTGCTGGTGGTCTCCAGTCCCATTATTCTAGGGACCGAGTAACATTTTACTGCCGAAGCCTCAACATCCGTGGTTTATCTCGCTAGGGGTGCTGTAATTATTCTCAGTTCGTGTGCAAAACTTCGGCCCATGCTGGGGAAATTACTTTGGCTGTAATTGCTCGGTCATTCTCGCCGTACGAGGTTATTACTTTCGCATATTCATGACGGACGCACGACTCGCGTCGTTTTTCATAGATCTAATAATTTTAATCCAAATTCTCTTCGAAATTAAAAGTGCAAATGCCGTATTGTACAAAGCACCCCTTTCGCCCAGTTCGTTGGCATGAAAAATGAAATATTTCACCTTTGTCATGAGGAGGTTTATTTAATTTCAAGATTTTTTGCTGAATGCCGATGCACCAATGAGAACAAAAGTTTGGAGGGCAACAACCTTTCCATTAAAATGTTATTACTAAAGGTGAAGCATGGGGAAAAACACTCTCCTAGGAAGAAGCGACCGTAAGAGTGGCTAAAAAAAAGCCAAGGACCTGACGGTAACTTCATAAAGTTAAAGATATAACGTGTGCATAAACGTGATTAATGTACTCGAGGAAATCATGTGTGAAAAAATACTTAATCTGCGCAAATACTTAGCATCGCGAGTGTAGTAACGATCCTACATTGCTAATAAATATTCCAAAAGAGTCTAAAACATTGCTATGGTTGGACCTTTTCGATATGTTGAACTAGCCAAATTTATTTAAGTAACCGCATTCCTCCTCATAGATGGCGATACCTTTTTTTTTCAAATACAGCCCGTCAAAAAGGATTTATTTTATCTTTCAATGAATCCAAAATATCTCATAAGAGATGAACACACTTGATTTTTCCACAATTTATAAAAAAAAATTGTGGGGAAACCTAGTGTGTTTATCTCTTATGATGAATCGTTTCCACCAAGTGACGGCCGATACCACCAACTATACCAAAACATCTCGTTTTTCCTGTATTGTTTCTACTTAATTAATGACAAGCGCGGTGAGTTCCGAGATTCAGGACCTTTGATAGGAATTTTGACCATCCTGGGGCCGTAATTTTTATCAATATTCGGCAATAAGTTTCTTCAAATAATTAATACCACGAATTTTTATGATAGTAAATGGTTAATTCAGCAATTGTTGTGGGAGTAATACATATCGGAGGGGGCTATAACCTAATCAGGCTAGGGCGTAAGGCTACAGTAATTCTTGTCCTACAAAACATTCAAATAAACAGAATAATTGAATTTTTTTGTTTACCTTCTAGTCGTCATCATTGGCTAACGGGAAGCTATTATTAAGTTTTCACTTGCATTCGCGAAGAGATGTAGAAGTTTCTTCGACGAATTCCTGGTGTTTGTTGTGGTAACCACAAACGGTTTGAGAGAAGTTGTCGTCCTGAGATCTTGACGGCATAGTCAGGTCCCAACGCTTATAGCATAAGCGTGTCTAGTGGAAGCATCTGTTGCATCTCATCAACTTCCACGGAGCCAAAGGAAGTGATGAGGAAATAGCATTGGACACCGGCAGGAGCTATTTCCATGAGAAACGAGCACGTCGACGTGAGGGCCAAGCGGGAGGTCCGATGCTCTCGCTCCCGATTCAATGTGGTCCCTCGAGCATCCGGCTGCCAGGGGTTTCTTTTCTTTTCGAGCGGCCCAGGGAGCAACCCTGACAAGTCTGGTCTCTTAACCCTTTCCATCCCTTCCGGAGAGCGGTCAGCCCGTTCCAAAATAGGAGGGATGGTGGCACCCATCCCACGGAAGGGAGGAGGGGGGTGTGGGGTAGGGGGGGGGGAATGTTGAAAGCCCTGTCGGTTTTTGGGACGAGGCCCTTGCAGGGGGGGCGTATTATTATTTTTTTTGGTGCGGGTGGCATCGCGCGTTGTTCGAGTGTTTGGGATTCGGAGTTTCCAGAAGGGCTAAGAAGGCCAGAGGAGGGGAAGATAGGCGCCCATTGTCTAGGGCCCTTGGGGGCAGCTGTGCCGAAGGCTGGTGAGATCCCCACGGGAAGGTCGGGCGTAGGCGA
This sequence comes from Calopteryx splendens, assembly GCA_002093875.1. Lineage (NCBI taxonomy): Eukaryota > Metazoa > Arthropoda > Insecta > Odonata > Calopterygidae > Calopteryx > Calopteryx splendens. Next base: position 196,171 of record LYUA01001492.1, read on the forward strand.
AGGACGTCGACGCTCAAAAGGAGCGCGTGTAGGGGTCCACTGTAGGGCCGGTAAAAACAAGAATAGCTCAAGGATGTGCTTTTGGTAGGTCGCCTCCCCCCTGCCGCAGGTGAACGTACCACCCCTAAAGGCCGCTTTACATGTTTATTTCAGTGAGTTGTGTACAATCTTTGACACAGGATCAATAATGGGGGATCGACCGAGCTTCGGGTTGAAAGGTTATTGAAAGATATTTCAGTGAAGGATGCTCACAATGAATTCATTTAGAATTTTATGTTTGAGCTAAAATTGCGACTCACTCATGGTATATTTGAATACAGTCCCGCTCTCTGTGAGAAATTTCAGAGTATGCGGAATAGCGTTCGTTTTTAGACTTTCACTCGCTATTCCTCTCGTTCTTTCCATAAAGCTAGATCATAGGGATGCTCCCTGTTTCTGCATTCTGTTAAATTGTGGGAGGATCAGGGGTTTTTGATAAAGTTCGCAAAGTTTATTTATCAGCAGGGGTTTTTGCCTAGAGCGTTAAAACTAGGTTCCGGGACTTAAGGCAAGAAAGAATCCTAGGCATTTTTCGGTGCCTAGTAACTGGTTCCCGTACCAACTCCTACATCTACACCTTACCCTGCAACCCGCCGCGAGGGCATGTGGCAGGGAGTGTTAGGTCACCAGACATCGATGACATCGAATATTATCGGCAATCCTCATCTTTTCAATTTCGGAAAATTCAAATTGCCGCATGTCTCTCCTACTGTTGTGGAGACGAATTATGCGAAAGGGAAAAAGGATTCCTGATAAGTATGTCGATAGGTTGGACAGCCAATCTCTCTTAACTTTCCACTATTGTGTCGTCTACCATTCTAGTCCAGTGGGCAGAGCGCTGAGCTATTAGCCGGAGGGCCCGAGTTCGATTCCGGGTGAGGCCTCTGCGCACCCTCAGCTTCTCCCAAGCTCTGCACTATTTTTCGGGTACCAAGTCATCCTAGAAAATCACAGTTGGCACAGGGAAAGGAACTGACCCCCCCCCCTCCCCCTACCCTTATGTGTGAACTTCACACGCCGTTGGGCTTAGGTCTACCCTCACCTACCAAACCAACCTTTGGGTTGATTACTGTGAAATTTTTTTGATAGGTCCGTCAGTCAATCTCTCTCAACTCCCTGTCATAGTGTCGTCTACCAATCTAATGTGAAACTAAAATTATACTCACGGTTTCAGCATTAAACTCGAATGATTTGTATGCATCTAACAGTTGAAGTTGAACGTGCAATCTCTTTTGCTTCCAACTAAGGCTATCCAATAACAATGTGACGCTCTCTGTTCGTTCATAACAATTTTCATGAAACTAGCAGCTTGGGGAAGATTCCCTCGCCCATTAGCACATAATAATTTTCTAGCGTGCTCAGCACTGTAGGTACGTTCACGGCGCAGCTGGCGGCAGGCACAGGAAAAGGGACCATTCCCCATTCTACATTGTTATTATTATTACCCTGAATGTGTGAACTTCCTACGCATTCGAGTTTAGTATGAGGAGCGCTCGACCTATAAAAACCTACTGGGGTCTGTTTGAATGGAGTGGTTGCCTTAAGTTAATTTTTCCTGTGTTCTGTACATCTATGCAGCTATTTTTGCTATTAGTTGCATCGCAGTTTTCGTTTCATCGTATTCTCCAGGATGAAAGGAAGTCTATAATTGACTCGTATTAAAAAATCTTTAGAGTTTTATAGCACAGGTTGAAAATCGGTTATTATATTGTAGCATAATATGTCTCATCTCTAATTAGCATCTAAATTAAGGGCGTGTAACCTACAGTATTTGATAGTTTAATTTAGACGCATAATTACTATGGAAATGGATGAGAAGAAAAAACTTGTAAAGCATGTAAGGACTATTTACACACGAAAAGATATTGGAAACAATAGTCATCTAATTGGTGTGGTGTGCATTTCACCCAAAATTCTTGATGTGAACAAAGAAAAAGCTAGGAGGAATAAGTAATTTCGTGATTTCCCCACGTGGTGATTCTGATACCTAGTCTTTCAACCATCCCAACAAGTAGCTAATGTAACAAGTAAAGAGTAACAAATATCCGTAAGCGCTTTTTAGCGAAAGGTTTCCAGCGGCGGCGTCATTTTATTCCTATTAAGTACTGTTTATTTTTAAAAACGAAAGTTAAACGCCAGGCTTATCCCTCATAGGCGGCGGCGTGACTTCTATTTCCGTGTGGGCGCCAACACGATTACCGAGGGAGATCTCTTCGTGAGCCGACCTCACCTCCCTCAAATCGATTCCACTCGAGGGGCCCGGGTGCGTCGCAGGCAATCGAGTAATTTATTGTAGCTCCGGATTTGAATATAAATTGGTTTAGCGATGGGAGTGAATTGAAGGAGGATAAAATATGAGACTCTCCTACTTGTGCGCTGGTACTAAATAATTGAAATCTTAAGGTACCCTGAAGACTGAGGTAATACCTATCAAAACATAATCTGAACCATGGAAAGTGTTTACGGAATAGCACAACATCCGTGATCGATGTGAAGGCGAACCCGTGAATTATTGGGAGACCTTTAAGTTGTGTTGCCCACTTGGGTCACCAATTCTCATTAAGCTGGGAGCCAACGCTAGAGCGTGTTGAATGGGATTGCAGGGAACTCATCCTATAATTATATAATTAGAGCGAGCAGCGAAGTGATTTTATGAAATCTTGCAATGGAAAACTGTAACTGTGGTGGTAGCCTTGTTTTTGGAAGTATGTGTGGGAAAAATGATTACTCTAGAGTAGGTAAGCTTATTTGTTACTTCGATAGTCCTATTTAATCTGGGTGATCGTATGTGCCGATTCTATGTGGGGCTGCGATTAAACTTGAGTTAATTGTCCATTCCTGAACGTTTTTCTCTCACTTGCTTTTCCTCATCATCCTCGTCATCTGGGGTTGTGTCATCAATCCGAAGCATAGGTTTTCCAGCAGCTCTCCAATAAATTCTGTTACCAGTCAGTCTCTTCGTTCCTTCATAGTTCCTTTCGCTTGTTTTTTTTCTATCCGAAGACTACTATGTAATCAGATAAATTTCGCGACCTTAGACGCGAAATAGCTCTAATCCACTCATTTACACCTATTACATCTTACCCTACAAGCCGCTGCGAGGGTGGGCGGCAGGAGGTGTTAGGTCGCCAGCCATGAGCGTCATTGAAGAATATTGACATCCCGCGTCACTTCACTTTTCGGGAAGTTCGAATTGTCGATGTGTATCCTACGGTTGTGGTCTCAATTTGTTCGAGGGAAAAAGGATCCCCTAAGTCGATCTTTCCCGTTGTCTACTTACCGTCGTGGTCTTGCCTACCAATGTAATTCGGAGCTGAAATTATTACCTTTAAGTCAGCGTTAAACTCGAATAATTTTTGTTTATCTAATAGCTTGAGTCGTTACAAGCCTTCCTGAAGACTTCTAGGTATTTTTCTTAATCCGATATATATATATATATATTCACGAAAAAAAGAAAAACTCAGAAGGGCTATCTGTATAACACTT
>LYUA01001493.1:62702-74069 GCA_002093875.1 Calopteryx splendens
GCTGCTGTGCATACATATGCGAGAAATTCACAGTGTAAAAATCATTCGCCTGAACTGGGACACGCAATGTTATTTATACATGTAATTAACAATTGAAGCAGCTTAAACCGGTAATAAAGCTAAAAATACAAAAATATTTTAGTCAATATTCTAAGTAAACATAATTAAAATATATTCTTGGATAGTAGTTAGTTTAAACCCATAAAATATTAATAAAACGGGTCCTATTAAGTCCGGGAGAGGCAGGTCATTTTTCCCAACGGCCATCAATTTGGCTCCGATGATGTGATAGAGATTTCATTACACAGTAAATACTGTGGAAGCCAGTGAAATCTGCATCAAACAAGCAGCAACAAACAGATACAGACCATTAATACACGCCATTTCACGCTGGCGTCCATAAATTAGTGTCTTAATATTGCTTCGAAGTGCGTTTATCGTTCCGTACACTTCAATTCCAGGAAAAATTGAAAATAAAATAATCCCAGGCACTGTAAAAGGGAAATACGTTCGAGGCAGAACATAAAGCCCAATCGCAAACAGCGGTCGTGATTCACGATGATCCATTAAAAGCAAACGCACCGTAATTCCCGCCAAAATGGACCCGCCCGATGAATAGTATGTTAATTCGAGTCTCGTTAAAGCAGCCTGTGAGGGGTTCAATCAAGCCTATTGCTCCCAATCCGCCTCACGCCAATGGACTCCTACACAAATATCCCTCGCGGTCATTGCCAGAGTGAAGCTCTCCTTTCATGTCCGCAATTCGTGATGATATTCCGAGAAGCATGAGCTAGACTTCCCGGAGGACATAACTTTAAGACAGATAGGTACCAGGGGGGTAGTACCTAGTCTCTTCGTTGCTCTTAGAAGGCGATACCTAGTACAGCATGAGTTGCAGTGTACCACGAATGTTTTGTGATAATGGAACATTATATGAGAGGACACACATTTCTCAATGTAATCAACAAAAATAATACTTACAGTGAGTTGTTGTTCACTTCAAGAGAGTCATTACTAAACTTTCAAATGATCTTGAGAGGAAATGAATAAATGATAACAATATATTGTATTATTGGGGCAGGATTGAGACAAATTTTCTTTTAAAGAATTTTTAATGCAAGAAATATTATCTTTGTTAATTACTTAATATACAATAAATCTAATAATGTAATTGTATAATCTTTAAAGCACTGATATCCACGACGAAAAAAACCATTGCAGGAAAACAAACTAATGGGGGTGGTGAAATAACTGCAAAAACTTTTGTTTTTTTTCATTAATACAAACATTAGTTAGCACAAATGCAGAAAAAAGAGCCCTGTTGCCAAAAATCTACATTCAAATCAAATAATTAAAAAGGTTGCCCTAAAAGGTTAAACAAAATTACCACTCACAAAAAGTTCATCAATGAGCTAGGCTTAAATGTTTCAGTTAAAAATCCTCACCGTCCAGATTGACATGGATCTACTTACTGTACCAATAAATGCAAAACTAGATTTATTACTTGCGCACCACCCTACGGTGAATGATAGATGGTGCAGGCAACACAGTAAGACGGGAAATACGTTAAGCATAGAAGAGATTTAAATATGAGCAAGAAATTTTAATGCTCCCCTATTCCCATTTGCTCGCGCAAACAAGGTGCCACTCCAACCATAATTTCTGAAATCCATCTAATCTAATTCCTGAAATATGATCTAATTCGTGCTTCCATGATGAAAATATAACTGATTGAACCTATGCCAACAACAAGTCCATATTTAAATCTAATTTCAAGATATTGTAAAATAAAATATTTTCTCTAATTACTCCGAACCCAGAAGCATCGAGCTGGCCCCTATCATTTTATTATATCAAATTTTAACAAATCTGAGTTTGCCTCCACTTGTCTAGAATGAATCGTTTCTCACCCAAGTCTTTGTTTTTACTAATTGCGTTGCTATCAGAAGAACGCCCATTTAATGCAAAAATGAAAATAATATACTGGGACAAATAACATTTTCTATTTCAATTATAATATCCTTATTGGAATTTATTGAATTCCGTACACTTTAAGACAGTAAATAAATTTTAATTTATGGTACACAGCCGATCTCTTCCATATATGTGAGAGTATGGGATTAACTCTAAGATTCAAAGTTTTAACTATCATTTTTTATTGAGCTAGTTCGATTTAACTACGAATGTCACACAATAATGCTTACTTTTATTTTTAAAAATAAATTTAATTAAGAAAAAAATCTACAACGGCAGGGATTAATTGGAATAATCTTCATAGTTAAATATTAACAGAAACGTTCATGCATTAATTCAACTACAAATATTTTCACAGGTGTACGACTCATCATTCATGTGTCTTAATTTGGTGTTAAGTACAACTTCCATACACATTTGGGTGTTTTCTCATTGGATCTAATAACTTCAAATAGTTGAAGTGAAGCTATCCGAAAATTCAGTCGGAAATATTTCTGGAATTGTGTAAAAATTTAAGTAGACATCTTTTTTCGGAATTAAATTTGAATTTTCCTTGTAACTACATAAATTTAAATCCGTATTTAATGATAAATTAATTTAAGCTCCATTCATTCTGTTTTTTCTTCGTACCGAGTCTTCTAATTTCGCTTGGGAATGAGTTTATCTTTAGCTTTGGTAATAGAATTAAAGAAAAATTGAACACCATTTATAAATATCAAATCTCATTTCTGGAAGTATTTTATGGATTTCTAGATTTTAAAGCCTTATATATCTTCAGTGGATATAAAACGTGTAAATTCAGACGTATTAATCTTCGAAGAAGAAGTAGAAGTAATTAATTATACCAATGAGCGAACAAATTGGTCACAAAATCCCATATAGTTAGGTAAACCTATTTGTAACAAGTTACAACAATAAAATTCTTGTAACTCAAAAACTGAAGAAGTCTTTAACTTTTATAAAGTTTCTATCGACAAAACACCAACAAAAATAGTTGATAAATATTGACCTCAAAGGAAATTTTAGAGGAAGGTAACATATAAATGAACATATCTTTGCAGTTAAATGAACATTAATAGAATCACGATATTAGATAACCTTTTAAGGATTCTGCAGGTCTCCCAAGCGTTAACATTATTATGTTTTACTGAACATTTCTTTGACTCCAATACGTTTCCTAGAAGCGACACCCCAAAATCCCTGAAGAAATTCTTCCTTGTGTCCATAAGATTGCTTTTAGAGCGCAATAGTTCGTAAGTCAACGGGTTAAAAAACTTATTAAAATATGTAATCTTACAACGAATAATACTACTGTAATCGCAAAGTATATTTTAATCACTATAAAACACTCAAAATATTATGCTTAAGGATTCACTGTTTTCCATTATTTCACCACAAATTCTGGGAACTGTGCAATTTTAGAGATTTATTTTTGCCCCCTTATAAAACGCATTTTAATGTAATAGAAAAAAATAGAGGCAACATGGCATTTAGAAATTTAATGTGCATAAATAGAGGTGAACATATGCTAACCTGATTTCAGAGTGTGGCTGCATATGGAGAAATACCTACGATTCTCTCAGTGACACCCTTCCGAGACTAAGTTATTGTTGATGCTTATATGGCAATGCAATCACTACAAAGCTTAAAATCGATTGATTTGAACTGTACTATAGGGTTGAACATGAAGTATCTTCACCGTATATGTGTCATGAGTAACATTCATAAAATGCTATTGTTTAATGTAGAATAGTTAAAGAGAAATTTTCATTTGGCGAACGGTGCGATTCAAACGATTATATTCGCTTGTAGCCATTGCAATAAATGTTATCATGGACCGAAATTTTTTTCAGTTTATAATCGTGGAATTCTCACGCTCAAAAATATTATATATTATCTATGTGTTTGTATTCTTTACATCAGACTAAGACTTACTGCTATAGCAATCTTTTTCAGAATACCTCACGCACAGCCCATTTCACTAAACTATTAAGGTGTTGTGGAATGTATTCCTTAGAAGAGCATTTACCCGCTGTAAAATTCTCTCGCTTAAACTAGAATTGGCTCGACCTGATGCAAATGTCGCCCATTAGTCAACAAATAATTTGTCCGAGTATCAGTTTTTATTCGCTGCAACCATGCTAACGCAAATTGGGTTAAAAGTTGAGATTAGAAGAAATAATGCGATGCGTCGTCTCAGCCTATGTAGTTGAATTAGGTTTGCTAATGGCTTCTGCGATAATTCAAAATCGGAATCTTGAAATATACGCTCCACATAGTTGGCTTTCACATGAGAAAAAGTTACACGTTCTTCACCGAGTGAAGCTACGTCTCGATGCCCGCGGCTTTTGCGAATTATGCCGTAGCGAGTCCTTTTTTGAACGTAAGACTAAATTAGTGAGGCGTTCTGGGTGAATCCTTTGGAAGAACAAAAAAATTGAATCGTATAAACCAACAGTGGCCAACATATGACTAATAATGAGCACCAGTTGTCTAACGCTACCGCCACTGCTCAAACGCAGCTGAAAGTCCAGAACTCCAGGCCTGTTGTAGTCTGCGGTGATGCGAAATTGGCTACAAGAAATCGTATGAATTCGATCATTCTCTTGTGACGGGAACGGCGCAGTAAGTTCAGAATGTTTTGAATAGGAACATTCACGGACGAATCTACATCAACATGGTACCCTGCAAGCCAGCACTTGGGTTTATGGCAGAGGGTGAGTTCATACCAGACATGCACTGTTAGAATTATACGACACTGAAATATTAGTGACAAATGGAGAGGTAATGAAATTCAAGCGATGGAGGTACATTCTACCAACAGCTTTACGTGCAACATACATCTAAGCATAAAATATTACTATACGCAAGCTGCTAGTATGGGTTGCAATTAAAGAAAATAAAATTGAACAGACGCGTTGAACGGCTTAAGCTCATTCAATAGGTGTGAAAGGTTAGGTCCGATTCACAATGGACATAGTTGCACCCCTTATACTTTTACGATAGAAATTAATAACATGAAATCAATTACAAAGGTAGCTTTAGAAAACGTTTTGCAAACTGGAGTTGATGTTTGGGAATGAGAGCGGTCGAATTGTTACTTAAGAGCGATACTAATGCGAATGATGCCTCATTATCCTCTATGTACAGGTCATTTATCTATACAATCAAATACAAAATCGAGTTATGCAGTCATTTCATTATGAATGTCATGGTTATGCACCGGCTGCAGCGCCACAGTAACGGGAAATTAACAGGGGGTTGTACCAAGGGTAAATATACTAGATACCTATGGCACCAGTTCCACCGTATAGGTAACTAAGACAATAATCCTAGGTACTGATTACCGAGTACCGGTATCTAGATCATATAAAAAAATTACAGATTTTTCTCGGTAGCTAGGCAATAATACTAATCCCATGAAATTATTTTACAAAACAGATTGTAAATACGCAGGGAGCGATCGTCGTAGATGTTCGGGTCGTACAATATATTTATATGATATCTGATTGTTAGATTTAATAAATTATTAGTTAATTTTTCATTAGGAGGCCTTAGAGCATCAAAATATCGTGGATCCTACTCTGGTGAGAGTTTCACTCGTTAAGGGTCATTAAAATGGGCACGATAACACAAGGGCGCTAACTTTTACTGTAATCGCTATATAATAGCTAAGTTACAATATCTTTGCAAAAATGAGAATTAAAATCACTTCGTATATAATGTGGTTCAATATTAACGAAGCAGGAGTTAGAGTTTATGTTTCGACTATTATGAGGTATAAAATGCTGTCCCTACATGACCCGTGTACCGATCTTAAAAGTTAAAGAGGAAATAATGCAGAAGAGAACGTGGATGATGTCTGGTGAGTTCCCGTTCCGCATTCATGACCCCTTGCCGTTCGGAGTCATCGGAGAAGGTGATCACTCTCCACAGCAGTTGATTGCCTCGCTCCACTCACTTGCTCTGCTACCGTCCTCCCAACTCCTACTGCTACTCCTCCAGTCCCTTTCACTACTCTATCGAGATACCCTTCCTCCTCATTCAAATTTCTCGCCTACTCGTTACCTTTCCATTCGACTTCTTCATTGTAATAGTACTTTAACTCACTTGCTTAAAAGTGCCGATTCGAGGCTTGGTTTTATACTTTGCATTCTAAAACAAAATCACTTAAACTTAAAAGGTACCGTAGTAGTCCCTTAACACAAAATAAGTTTTGAAACTGAGAGAAAATATCCCTCCATTCAGTCGATTTTCCAAGGCATAAACTATGAAAATAAAATAATATTTGGAAAATTAAATAAATGAAACTAATAATATAAAATAAATTTTCACCTAATTAAAATAACCATCGATAGGTGTGTTATTACACATAGAAAGGTGACGAGTGGAAAACGTTTGATGTCCAGAGCTATCATTGCATTAAAGGACAGGAGGTGGATGGAAGTGGGATTAACTCGTTTATATTACCCTCGAAAACATTAACAGGATAAAAAAAATCACTGTGTCATAATATATATCATGCGTCACATATCCAGTTCGAAATTAGTGCAAAATGCACGGAGTGACCAGCCCAAGGATCTGTCTGGGGTTAGACTTTGGAATCGGTAACGGACGAACTGTCACACCGTTGCTGTTTACTGTGCGATATGATTTTGTTCTCAGCCATTCGTTGGAGCGCCTTAAGCCCTGTTCTTACAGCGCGTGGTTTTGTGAGTGAACCAAAGCTCTCCAAACTTGTAGCAAGTGATGACAGTTTTTGCGATGTGACATGTCCAGATTAGGCATTCATGCAACTTTTGCCGAATAGCTTAACCGTTGTAAATCCGTGATCAAAAAGAGTAAATCTGTGTGTCACTTCGTACATTTCTTTCCTGTGATATTTTTAATAAAACAATTGCAAAGAATGTTATCGTATTTTGTTTAAATCGCCACCGATATCCAACTGCTGGGATTATGAGCAACCGTCACTCAAAAAAAACAGCCAAAACGCGATTCAGGAGAAACAAGGCTTCAATGTCCAATATTAAAACGAAAATAAACTTGATACAGAATAATACTCGATATAAATATAATAATAATATGTTTAACATTGGCCATTGAAGGCTTGTTTCTCTTGATTTTTCCACGTGGCCAAACTAGAGGTCCCTTATAGCAAAACGAGATTGAAAGTCTATGAGTGCAATGAAGGTGGTGAGAAATACACAAAATGATACATACCCAAGCCTTAAAGCTTACTATTCCTGCTACTTTGGCTGTTTTAACATTTATGGACATACACTCAGAAATAGAAGCCTAAAAATCAGTAGCACTAGCAAAGTGGAATGTAACAGTTTAGTTTAGATCAAAAACGGGACCATTAATTTTTAATTTGGTTTCATTACAATAATAAACGATATGCACTCTTAGAAACTTTTTTACTTGGTCGTCTATTACAAAACATTTTATCGATAGGTATTGGGAGATATATTAAGCCAACGCATCGGGAGATGAATTGATCATTGAAACTTATTAGAAAACATTCAATTAAAGTTTGCATACCTTTACCATTAGAATTGATCTCCTCCGTTAGCCGAAGGACGGAAGGAGCGGATTTTGAAAACAAAACCTCATTTTCACTCAAAGAGCGGAGATAGCTTAGTCCCGTAATAGATCCATTGCTTTTAATCTAATTTTTCAAGGCCTAGCGAACAAAAGATATTTTCATTGTGTAATGTTTCAGCCTCAGTGTCGTGATGTGGGAAAAGCAATAGTGCCAACCTAGAGATTGAAGCACAAGACTGTGTGTACTTTGTGCGGTATGATAACATTTTTTGTCATCATCGAGCCTTTCATTTAAAAAAAAGTATAGCTCAGTAAACTAAATGCATCGGTAAATTCTCTGAATCTAAATACACAATATATGTTTAGTTGCTGGACCTCATTTCATACATATCGATACATAGAGCGAAGCAAACGCTTCCGGTCGGGTACGAGCGGTATCGGAATTACACTGATCTCGTTTTCATTCGTTACTTCACGTTTACATTCCTTTCGCTGGAATATTAACCATTGAAAATTTACTAGGTTTCTATATTTCTTCGATGGCCATTTCTGAGTTAGGAGAGAACACCGAACCAAACCAAATGGTCTCGGGTCGTCTTGTTTCCACAAAATCTTATTTAATTTCCTAGTCACTCACCGAGCCACCCAGCAATCAAACTTATTAGAAACCATTCAATTAAAATCTGTAAATGGGGAATAAAGATAATACTTTTCCAATAACGTAGGTAAATTAAATATTATTAATCAATATACGCCGTAATATCCATTTAAATCACCGAGCCACTCATGTACACCTTGATTTTTTTCAACGTTTTTCACTGAGATTTTGCGGACTTACCTAAGGCTTCAAAAACCAGGGGCTCCCAATAAGAGATATTGCTCAATATCATGGAGCTAAAGAGAAGGCTTTTGACCTTAACTTCTCTGTTACTCACTCACCTCTCTTCCCCTTTATCCCTTTCCGTGCTATGTCGTCTCTTAATTAAAAAAAACTCCGTTCTACATTCCTCCCACTCATTTCTGGCCATACCTCCATCCAAGACCATCCTCATCCCCCGCTAGGTTTTTTCCTTTCCTTATTCTCTCTCATGTAAGGATGATTAATTTTGAGGGCCCCTCGAGGCCCTAAAACCCTCCACGGTCCCCATAATGAGTCCTTCATGTCTTGTCTTATGCCCGGGCTCCCTTCCACTCTCCCTTCTAAACCTTCAACTCCCACACACGCTCCTCTCCCTCTTTCCTCGTACCCAGGCCGAGAAGCACATGAATATTCATGGCGCGAATGGCTGGAGCCGGTACATGAGGGGCAGGGAGGAGGTGTGTGAGAATATATAGGGGTAGGCGAGGCGCAGAGCGGTGCAGGTTTATAAAATAAAAGGAATATTAAGGTGCGGAGATGGGATAGGTGGACGTCGGAGGTGAATAAGAGGAGGGTGTGGGTATGTTTACATAGATGGAGGCGTCGGGGGGAAAAGCGTTGGAGCGCCCAGTATGCAAACGCGATTGAAAAAGGTGGTTAGCATTCCGAGAAGGTGCAGTAAATTATATAACCCTAAGTTATATTTGATAATTGGTTTTCGGAGGACAGGCTATGTATTTGTAAAAAAAAGGACGGACGTGCTGGCTCTGAATTAAAGTTCAGAGTGTTTTCAACGGCTAGTTATTTCTGTTACACCCGCCCTTCACGTTAACCGTTAACGTGCAACAAAACTGACCACCCCCTGTTCAAAATTCGTTATATTCGTCGGTGAAGATTCCAATTTCATTAACCTATACGCCGTGTTCCAATTAGGTCCCATACACTTTTGTAAATACCCAATCGCATGGCTATAATCACTATGTACTGAATACAGGAACCGTATAAAACTTGCTGCCAGAAGTTGAAAGGCAAGGAAAATAATCATGAATTATACGAAAAAAGGGATAAAATATCTTAAATAAAATAGGTATGAACCATCATTATTTTTTATTCTAAGTAAATATATTAAAGGGAAAATAGTACGTAAATTAGATAAAAAATATAATCTGATACTACCACAATGAGATTAAATTTAAAAACATAACATGTGAATTATATAGTTAATCCCTTATGAAAATCGAACACATTCTAATACATATTTTGGATTTCATGAACCTTATCTGATTAGAAATTTCAACTAACACAAATTAAAGTTTACTTCTCTTTTTCTACCTTCCAATACCTTCCTCTAAAACCTTGTAGGCTCCGAAATAGTATTACTCATATTAATCTCAATAGTAAAGCTTCCAATTTTTATTTCAAGTAATTAGAATGACATTTCCCATTCTTTCAGGCTATGTTGCGGATGAAATGGAACAATGCCCAGTATTGAAGTGGAAAGTGAAGAGAATACAGAATCTATAGCTACGAAAAATCTCCCGTTCTAATTTGCAATACCATATTAACAATTCAGAAACAACAAGAGCCCCTTTGATAATTTCCTTACGCTTTAATCATATTTAGAAAATTTTATCCAATGTCTTCATCATTGGGAAGGTCATTGGAGCCGAAAGGAGAATCCTAGAATGGGATAAAATATGCACGCAGCTCTGGCATAAAATGAATATAGAAATCAACTTTCATAGCTTCTAAATCAACTTCCGAGCTAACTTCAACATTTATTTATTCTTTCAAACTCTCTTTATTCTGCTAAACGTATAATCTAAAAAAAGAATGCGATAAACAATAACTACAAAAAATTACAAATAAAATAGGGCATATTCTGATTTTGCGTTTATCCTATGTCGTTCCCCTCGGTAAGAATAATGAAAACAAGATAAATTCCCAAAGGTGAAATTCAAATCCGCAACCTTTATAAGGCTACGACCAACGTGTTACTGATGGGACCACTTGAGATGGCAAAATGCATTCTTAACTGCTATATAAATTCCTTGGAAAAATGGAAAATTCCTTTTCTTTCAATACACTCTTAATTGCAGCCTCCAATGTACGAAAATAATTATTTAAACCCCAATGCTTTCAGGATCTGTAGCTGAACTATGGGCACTTAGGAATTCTTAAATAAAATCTAATCGAAGTAATGGGAATCAATATAAAATCTTTATCAAGATGCTTACTCTTAATATTTTTTAAATTTTATATATTCCTAGGATCGTCAAGCAAAATTAGCAAATCACATACTTTTTAAGTGAAAACCAACGGCCAGGAAATTCACTCTCCATTATCAACTTAATTTCAAATTATGCGAAACTTGCAATATTGAAGTGATTAATACAATAACTTTATAATATCATACGGTGATGCAACAAAGGCATTCATCTAACTTCCCAACATAGCCAAAACTGGATTTTTGAATCAACTTTGGTGCTTTAGTGCTATAGAAGTTCATCACGGTGAGGTATCGAAGGACATTCATCAAGGGAGATGAGCGATATGCTACTCATCATTGTCCTCGCTAGAGTACGAAATGCAGACACTTAGGAGCGATGACTCAACCCAACAGACGAACATCGCGCAAGAAATTTAATAACCCCCTCGGGAGCCGCAACTCGTCTGGAGACGCATGGCGACGGATTGATACCATCAATTAAAACAGCCTCGCGACGATTAGCCGTAGCGAATATATCAGCTTAGGCGAGACACACCCCATCCTCCCCTCCTCCCCACGCCTCCGCCCACATCCTCCTCGGATCCCCCATCCCACTCGCCGGCTTCCACCCGCATCTCTCCCCACCCTCCCTCGCCCACCCTCCTAATTCACCCCCACCACCCCTCAGAAATTCCCATCCTCCGCCCGCTGAACCTCACTCACAACCCCCGCTGAACATTTCGCACCGCCAACCTCTCTCATTCCTCTCTCCCACCCTTCC
>LYUA01001493.1:155365-166602 GCA_002093875.1 Calopteryx splendens
ATATACACACACACACATAAATATGTACCACGAGAATTCTAAGGTAGGTTGTTAGTGCAACATCAAAGAACCAAATATTTTGTATTTCTTTCTATATTCACCAGTTTTTTCCGTAACTTATACACTTCCTTAAAAAAACGATTTTTACTTCGTGCATTGGTGGCTTTAAAACCACGCCATAGCCAAATATTACTATATTACATTCCAAATTTTTTTAAAATGGTCATGTTATGTAATAATATTAAAGTAAATAATAACAAGGCTACCATATTTTAAAGAAATTTAATAGTAGATATCTATGAAATCATCGCACGCAGTTCATGCGTTCCAGAGCAAATTTTATGAACGGAGAAGTGGAAAAAGAACTCTACTTATTTGTGTCATTGAAATACATACTCCTTACCACTCAAAATAATTCTTGGTGATAATATTCGATTTTCACCCCGTAGAGATATCCAACAGGTTTCGTCGTTAGCTGCGCGCCGACATGTATTACAGAACGCGGTTAAGTTTTTCCTTTCGACGTATGCATTCCGACTAACGCTTGTAGTAACCTGTACCAAGGATAAAGAGCAATAAATATCATGTGCTCGGATCACGCATAGAAACGTATTTCAAACTGCTTGATAGGAGATTACAAGCTTCCGCAAAAGGCATAATGATAGACTTGGCCGAGACTCAGCCGATGATAACATCGACGCAGCAAAGAATGAAATTGTCTCCCTGCATGAATAAGTAAAATCCCACTCGAGATGGATCTCCAGTCGGTCGCCATATTAATCACACCCCCCGACCACAAATCGCTCACTTCACATTCAAGATCACCTCCGTCATTACACTCCCTTCCCTCCGCCCATCCCTCGGCCACACTCCCCTCAAAGATTGATCCCGTCCTTCGCCATCTCCACCTACCCCCTCTCACACTCTCGCCGTTTCCGGCCTAGTCTAATTTCATCCCAGCTCCAGTCATTTTCCTAAGTCTTCCATTCACCAGAACGCCTTGTTCCCGTCGCAACAGTATGGCAATTGTGCCCCTCTACCATTCTCCGTCCCCTCTACCACCCCTGACCCTCCGCAAGAACACCCCGCGCCCCCACACTCCACAGTTTCTCCACTTCTCTTCACCCGCTCCCGCCGATCAACTCCTCCCCTTCCCCTAAACCATACGCATAAACCTCCGCCACCACCCTACCTTACAACCCTCCCCCCTCCCCAAACAGTTCGCACGACCCGCCAGCTCCCTTTCCACTTCACCCATTTCCCTTCTCCTCGTCCACAGTCTATTCTTCACTTTGGTGCGACACTTCGATCCCATAAATCCGCTCCACAGAAGCGTCAATGCACAAGGACTGACCGGCCTCTGCTTTCATCCCGAGCACTATGTGACACGTAACGGCCTCATATGCCCCGTGTCAACCATATCCGAAAGATATATATGACATTCGCAGTTTCACGTGGGCCAACAATAATTGCAAGCCGCGGTGGTAGAAGGGGTCTGGGAGAACGGTTCTGGGAGTGTATTGAGAGGGTTTCCAAACGCATTTCGGAAAAACCAGGGAAAGAAATTTCCGACGGGTTGCGCGTGACGAGACTGTGTTCAGAAAAAAAAGGAGAATTCTGCAGATTAATCTCCTCCTCGTCATTTTTAGCCGGCTGTGGAGTTCTATAAAGTCAGAGAGACTGACACATTTAGGAGGAAATACGTTTTACAAACAATTCTGTCAGCGACACAGTGGAATTAAATTTGTGAATGAATTCGTAGGGGAAATATGGCCGCTTCAGTCCGAATGGGCAAAGATATTGAAGTTAATCCAATCGGTACAAAAATACAGGCGATGTTTTGGAAAATATTTGCATTTATTTCTGGCATTAACTCACTCGAGAATAATAACGTTGATATCACCGAAAAAGCATAGAAGATTGTTTAGAAAAATTTGGTCACTAAGAATTGATCATCAATAATTATTAATGGTATAATGCTAACTAAACGTTTTAAAATAATAACACATTAAAGTGAATTCGAGATAGACGGAGAGGATATAACAAGAAATCCTTGAATGAAAATTCAAAGATACTGAAAATGCTTCGACAGTAATAGAGTGAAATAACGCCATAGTGAACCAACCCAGAGCTAAAAAGGATACTTTCCGGTGTCAAGTACCAAATGTCAATTTAGTTCGCATGCTCTCGTTCGTACAAATGCCAGGTAATTGTAATGAGAAAGTCGTTTACATTATACCTTTTAAGCGAATGATTTTTTCGCTACGAATATGTCACGTATAACTGACAGTTTTGGACAGTTCCATTACTTTATAATAATTTTTCATTTGTAATCATGAGCCTTTTGCAATTTTATGAAATTAAAATATTAGGCATAATGAGTAGAGTCCGGGGTATGCTATAGATTTTTCGAGGCAGTAAATATAGGAGAAGGTATTTGAAACAATAGAAATTTTTTCACAATTGAATGAATAATTTCCTCACCATAAAGTATTTCGTAAATCAATTCACTTTGATCATTCCATAGTTTTTCAATTCGGATGAACATGACCACAGACCTCAATTTTTCACTTTCCAATTGAATCTGTTATTCCTGGTATTTTTTCCGTTTCATGCCATTACCTATTTATATGCATATGCCCATTGCATGCATGTGTCGTTTGATCTTCTTCATGGAACCTATCAATTTCTTTTCCCTTATATTATGTTCATAATAAATCCTGTAGCATCGGTACCATCAATTCTCATAGTGAGCCCAATCCAACTGGAACCACTTTTCATCGCAGTACTTCACATGTCATTCTACATTTTTTCTGTTCCGCTCTTCTGTAATATCCCTCATATCTCACGTTGTGTTATTTGACGTACGTTTAAACCTATCCTCTTTCGACAACCTCCATGTTTTCTGGCCTATTTTTATGATGGTCGAAACCTCAACTCCACACTCCAAAATATTGTATGTACTGCTTCTTATCTGTAACCACATCTTCTAAGAGTTAAGTAATTAGGTCGTTCACTTAGACCCGAAATCTTATCTTATACATGAATTCAATAAATAGATCCAATAATGATTTTTAGTTAATATATTTTCTTCCGGAGTCATTCCTTGACTGTAAATGACGATACAATTACCCCAAAATTGCCGACCACTCCGTTAATAGTCCATGCGTCGTCCTAGAGTCGGGAAAAACGCCGTTGGCTCAATACAATACTATTACACAATATTAATACACATAAGATCACTTAAAAACAGGAATAAGATCAGTTTCGATGAATATCGTCATCATCTGGTGATGACGACGATATTCGTCGTAACCGGTCATGTTTCTGTTTTTAAATGATCTTAAGTGTATAGATATTGTGGAAAGTATACAGCATTTAAACTAATCCGTGTTTTAAGCGTAATTAGATTCGGTATTCATTTTCCAAGTATTCTTAATAGACATAACGTGTTATATAAGGATGTCAAGATAGTCACAATATATTTTATTACACCGTATCAGAGGTTAAAATTTAAATGTACTAGCTAAGTATTGGGAATGCAGCAAATTTTCCTTCAAAGGAGAAAAATAAACGACTTGTAAGAAACCTCATTTCGGTGCCGGTTTATCAACTACCCCGCACACATCCCTGGAAGCATCATTTCCATTCCGAATAGCACACTCAACAGCGCCTTTATTATTCGAAAAAAAATCGCTATATAACCTATGATTTCCTATCTCACACATCACTGAATATTTCTGCTTCCTTCCCCCGCCTTGTCATCCATTTTCCTTTCGACCGCCCCCGACGCCACGCGTCCGACCGCCACCTCGCCTCCCCACACCACGCCCCAGTCGACCCTCCCACCGCAAGGGCCCCTCCCAACCGGGTGCACCACACCCAACCCACCACCCACTGCCCTCCCTCCCCCCAGACATTTCCCCCCCCTCGTCCACGCATCTTACATCCTTCTTAAGTCACTTTTTTTATCTCACCCCTCCACCCTTTTCTCTTTAGCCATTCCCTTCTGCTCTTCCGCATCCTATCCCCATTCCTCTCCAAAAATCCATCTGTCCCTCTACTCGGTCTCTCTTTCTAAGCTGGGCATATACCATCTCTTTCCTTCGCTTAATGTTTCTGGGACAGTACGGTGCACTCTGGCACAAAAGATGATAACACAAAGGGTGAACCACCGCGTCTCTAATATTGACTACCACAGGACAAATCTAGCTCGGCGCGACGCGCTTGAGCGTCATCGTTCAATCCAACGGAAAAGAAAATCTGAATTCTTTATCTTGCGGCTAGAACCAACTTTTGATGTCTGGCTGCTAATAAGTTGGGTTTGCGAACATATCACAGCACCAAATACAGTCGTAGGTACCAATTTAATTTTTAAACTTACGGTCATAGAATACACCCCTTTTCGCGTACTCAATCCTTTTGAAATATCAATGTTTTGGTAGCATTTAAAAAAATTAAAATCCCCGCTGTTTACGTGGACACACCACAACTTAATATTTTACTTAGCGCAATGTTAAGACTAGGTTTGTAAATCTACAAGGCTTGCAGCATGACTTGAACTAGTCACTAGGGCCGTGCCCTCAAGTCAAGTATTACCTACGAATGGTAGAATAAAAGGCGAAATTCAGGCAAAGAGCAGGATGAACACAGCGCCCGCAATTTCGAAACCAACATCCTCATCTTTTCCAACAGATGGTCTCACTTTTATCCGCAGGGGGAAATTTCCCGAGCGATTCTCATTCCACTTTGAAGGGTTCGCCAACCATTCACTTCCACCAATTCCTCCCCCTCCTCCCCTTATCCACTCATCTTCTTCCCCCGCCATTCAATCAGTCATTCCTCTATTACCCATATTTCTTCTCAGAATCCGTTTCCTTCGGCTGCGCCTTATATTCGCACCACATATCCTCGATTACCGTCACCCCATCTCTCCCATTCCTCCGCTTCATAACATATTCTCCCACATTCTTATTTTCCGCACATCTTCGACTCCCATTCCCTGCATGGCATCCTGACCCATCAAGGGACCCTCGTCCCCTGCACCCCAACCCCCTGGTCCTCCCTTACGGACCCCCCTAAATCCTTAACGCCTGCATCATCAATCGCCATCCCCATGCAAACTCTTCCCACTCGTTCTGAATATTCCCTCCACCCCTTTTTTTTTCTTTTGCCACATAGCAACATTTAGGCTCCGCTCCCGCGGCACGTGTATGCGCCCTCGGCTGAGTGAGCGGGGCCCTGGGAGAATTCGGACGTCCACGGCGCACTTGTCATCCACCCACTTCCGTACCCCCGCGCACTCCCCTCCACTTAAATGGCGAAGGGTGATGCAGCTCACATAAAGGACACATGCGTGCGTGTGGGGGGGGGAGGGCGGCTGCGGATCGGGGCTTATGCTTTGAGCGAGGGTGGCAGGGGAAAAAATGATGGTGGGAACCTTGGGTGGTGGGTGGACGGGGGTGAGTTTCGAGAGGAGAGACGATCCCGCAGCGGGACGGGTCGTGACGACACTCGCTCTTGATTGGAACTTTTTCTTTTATGCACTCACTCTCCGTCTCCGAATATTTATTTTTTTTTCCGAGTGGTTCTATTCGCCACTTGCGGAGTGAATAGAGCCATTCGTCCCGTCTCTCACTCCCCCGCCCCCCTCCGCGAGCAGCGGTAAGTAGGTTAAGGAGGAAGCTCCATGGGAATACGGCACTCAGTCGTCGGGCAAGAGAGGGGAATCGTGAGGGGGAGGACGATAGAGATGGACGGAATGAGAAATAAAGGCGTAGACGGCGCACGGGGCTGCTTGGGCAAACACACGAGAGGCGATAAGGGAATACGTGATTATGCGATTGTAGAGCACTCGAAGAATATAACGATGCAACGATATATCATGACTCGAGGGAATTGGAGTGTGCCCATCGTGGATGTTATGGGACTCGAATCGGATAGGGAGCTTGGAATTGAGTTCGCTGGTAATTTTGTCCGTGGGTGCATCGAAAGGGTCGTAAGTAAGCTCCGATAAGCAATGATTGCTAGAAGATGGTTCAATTTAAAGGAGGATAGAAGTGATTGAGGGAATAAATGTATTTATTGGAACCCTTGATCGAACGAATCCCCAAAAAAATATCTTCGTGCAGTATTCGGGTTTTCATTAAATGATGCATTTAAACTCAGTAGACCATCTAGGGAAACAAACCACGAAACTGATATTTTCTTATTCAGGCGTATCGATGACATTTATTGTTTAAGGGAAAATACAACGAATACATCTAATGGTTAATTACACTTAATTAATCATACTATAAACCTGACTAACGTTATTTATTATTAAATTAAAAAATACTTCAAGATATTTTTTAATGATAATGTATTTACTTAGTCTTATTAATTACACTTCATCAAAAGGCACTATTTTTTGTACGGGTTTAGAAGTTATCGTAGGACATGTCAACTTTAAAAGTGTCTTGAGAAGATCAAAATTATTGTGCATAAGATGAATACTTCACTACTCAACGACCTATATACTTATAGGAGGAATTAGAAATTATCTACGGACAATTATAAAAATAAATTGCACAATACTTCAGCATTCAGTGTTTCTTTACTCTTTCATGCGTCGTGTCTCATTCAAACGACGAAAACAAGGTAAACTGGACAAGCAGTATTACAAAGCGCACGTTAAATTCGGTTTTAAAGACGATTTGTTGAAAATACATGGAAACGAATACAATGGCCGTTATTCATATGAAATTATGGTTGCGTATATTGGTATAATCTTGAGAGGAAAAGCTTACCTTGATGCATTGCATAATATGCGTGATTCCTTGATTAAGGACGTACTTTTAACGCTCAAAATAAATTAATTCGTACGTTGTAAAGTAAGAAGCAGAGTAACTTAGGCCTCCGTCACCTAATCGAATGGCCCGGTTTTAAATACTCATACCTATGGGGACTATCATTCGATGCTGAATATTTTTAGGGTATCAGATCTTCCTGGTAAACCGCAGGCGGCTGGAGGACTTTCGGGCTAACTACTATGGTTTTTAACCAGAGATATATTTGTAAGATATGTGAGAGAATAGTGAAATTACATTTTAAAATATTACTTTCAAATATTTGCGAAACTTTAATGAATATTTATCTCGATTTTCCACTCCATTTAAGTGTAAATATATCAGAGGGGATACACTATTTCTAACATTTACCATTCAATAGAATGAAACGTAAATTTCCTCATTTTAAAATCTGAAATGTGGGTATCATTCAGTCTGTGGTATGGTTACGTTGATAACAGGTGACGCACTATTCAGACGGAGAGCAGTCAATAAACTCCCCATTCACAAGTAGACGTTGAGATGGTCGCCTTGGCAATCAAATCGTATACGGTCAGCCACTCTCCTTCCATAACTTCAAATCGAACGGTTTCTTCCGGCACTAATTTGGAAATGGTCCACCAATGCCCTTTCATTGGTCCTTCGCATCACCAATAACACGCGCGTGTATACCACGACCCTCCTTCCTTCCCACCAACCCCCCCAAAATTCGCTTTGTCCTCGCCCCACAGAAGATGCTAAAGGGGTGGACGGTAGTTGGCGGGGTGGATGCTAAATGATCGCCGCAGGGATGCGTGCTCGGGCAATTGAATCCCGTAGTAACTGGATTATCACGGCAACCTCGTTCGGAAGCGTCGACCTCCTCCACAAACCCACCCAAGTCTCTAACTCCCTTATTCAATGGTCTCCCCACACCCTCGTTGCACATCGTGGCCTCACGAATAAAACCTCGAAACTCACCTTCCCGCAGGCAATACGCGAGCCAGCGCAAACACCGATTGCGGAACGGCCACACTTCCAATGACTCCGTGCTCGAAGTTATCTTCCACTCCCGCAACGGAGCCATTTCAAACAAAGCTACTACGAACCCCCAGATCGTGGCTCGGGCCGGGGGAGATGGTATCTTTTTGCTCTCGCGGGTGAACGACTACCTCTGCTCTCATGACCGACCACATAAAATTAATTACCGAAAAACTCCATCCGGATTGAAAATCTCTAAATTAATGCGTTTTTCTCAAATAATCGGGGGACCGTTTTGGCTCCTTCAACGGTTTGAGTCTCTTGGAGGGTAGGGACGAAAGAGATCAGAGTAAGGGAATGAAAAGGGTTAACAATTAGAAAGGAAACAAGGGCATTCCATAATGAGAAGGATTTTTACTCTCCAATGCCTAAGCTGTTAAATTATTGAGGACGATTAAAATCCTCAGAATAGTCACAGCATTCCGAGGTAAACAAACACCTGTTCAGATAGGGTGATGATTCAACATACAAATTGCCCATATCTTTATTATACCTTTAGTTAGTCTTCAGCACTTCAAGGATACGTAAAATTAATTCTAAACGCAATCATTAGAATAAATAGTAAAATAATAATTCACATTTTTAAAATGAGATAAAAAAAGTGTTTGGTCATAATAAATAAGCACATATTCTTCATATTTTCACAAAATAATTACAGTAATTTATATATTTGACTGGTTATAAATCCTAGCATGGGATATTCTGGGCTCATGAAAATAGCCAGAAGCAAGTTCCTGGTAATATAAAGTGCATTGTGACGTTATCATTTACCTTGATTACCGTTAACTGTGATATTTCATCAAAACATATTTTCCTCAAATATTTCGTCAAAAACATAAATTTCAATACAATAATTACGCGAAAAGATATACTTTCCTTATTGATTAAACTTTCAGTGCAACTATCATCTTAATAATTCATTTCACACTATTAATATATTTGGAAATTCTTCATATTTGTCGCTTTAAATGAAATAATTTACAATTTGTTTTATTTATAAGAAAATCACATATCAGTAAATTACACAAAGGAAAGGTCTGAGAATCAATCTAAATTATTTAACGTATTATGAAGTAATCTTTTCTGGCCTCAGAGCAACTGCTTTCATTTCCTCACCTGTAAGCTGATGTAATCCTTGCTTTCTGAAGCTGGGAGTTTTCTTGCCAGGATACTTAATGCAGTTTTATCACCCTCAATAGGGTATTTTTCTAAAATGCTTTTAATACTCAATCGAATAAATATAGCACCTGAATGATAAAACTTGAGGTGTTCTGCTGAAAGACGAAAAATGGATTTGTTATATTTAATTGAAAATTGACAAATTTCAGCGGCGGGAAAACACGACGGGGAACTGGGAACGTTCGAAGAAAGGCAGAATGACGTCACAGCGACCGAATACTTCGGTACGCTTCAACTACTCACTCGGGTAAAACCGGGTTAAATACTTTCCAAAGATTTTGATAAGAGGATTAAAAAGCAAACGCAGATTTGGAAATGTGAGGTACATGTGAACCTCTGTAATACCATTGTTTTTCAAGTGAAGTTATTTCGAAAATACGAACGTAACGACTCGTCTAAATTCTATTTTAAAATTCTTCCTTTTAATCTAACTTTTAATCGTATGCTTTCATGATTTGGATGCATTCCCAGCATATGTCCACCGATCACTAGGAAAATCAGAGTGTTTTCAGATCAAGTAAAACCAACCTTCCTTAGAAATATAAGTCCAACTATCTCCAGCCACTCATCATCCCCTGAACCTCTGCAAATACTACCGTTTGGCGGAGATAGTTATGGCAATGGACGTTAGGTGAAGAGTTCACCAGTGGTTTAAGGAATTTTTCCGAAAAAGCAATCTAAGTAATATCCTTAGTAATAAAAAAATGCGTTGTCTTTTCACTCGCACGTAAATAGGTACGTCTTGAACGTTTACGGCGTGTATATGTACCTCAACCAGTGGCACCCATTCCTTCCAAAAAGTCTTAGAAAAATGTTTTCAGTGTCCCAGTTATGTAGGCATTCAAACCTATGCATAAATATATGACCAATTCACCCACGTACTCACCACAATTATGCAATTGATCATATTTGTTTGTGGAACTGGTAAATTACATATAGTTTCTTATTCTCGTTGCCTGTTTTTTATGCAGTTATATTCAAGTAAAATGGTAGACATTAGTAATAAGAATGTTCAGACTATGGAGACTAAGTAAATAAGACGGGAGATAAGACTTGGACACTTCAGTAGACCTGAGGAAGACACCAGGAGCGCTGGTGAACTATTGTCATTTAAAATGAACATACGTGGAGTAAACTCTGGAAAAGAAAAAATATTTCATAAGAATGTTCATTTGGGTGAGAAATTATGCTCGGGTAACTTCGCAAGCTAGAAATTGGCAACATAAGCAAGCTGTTATCTAATATGTGACGAAATATTTTTCAGGGTGAAAATTAATAGTTCTTCATCTAAAGGTTTTTATTTATTTGGTTAAAAATTAGCCTAACTGAAAATATTACTGGTCAAACTAACGAGATGAAAACGATCCTACGTGTGGATGATAGGGTATTATCCACCTTGAAAGGTATCACTGTAAATCACTAGTGCAAGATAGCATGATTCAATGCGCAAGTTCATGAAACCCTTCATCACATTGGTTGACATAATTTTGAAGCAGAGGAAAACATGAAATAATCGTATTAAGCGGATTTATAATTTACGTAATACCACTTAATATAAAAAAATGGACTCAAAAATTTCACTCACATTTTCGTAATGAAGATTACACATGTCTAGGGATGGCGCAAAGTAGATAAAAATAGGAAAATATCATTGATGCACATTAATTGGTTCTTACCTTGCTTGCTCTACTCCTCTTATTTCACTCGCGCTAAACCGAACCTCTATAAAAACCTTTTCAAGGTTTCTCGAACAATTTCGGAATTCAAGACATTTAAATCGCTTAATTGAACCTTTAGGCAATAATTATTACCTGGAAACAAATATAACTTCAATGGTAATCAATGGAAAGTCGGTACCTAATACGGCATCAATATGGCTTCCGGGTTTCGCGAACAAAATGGCCTTTTCAAATTTACTTAAAAATGGACACTTAATTTTCTAGTAATAGAAGTTCCTCCTCCGTAAGAAGTCCTCTCCGTAACTTACTTCAAATATATGCATTTATATAGTGCAATACTCCTCAATAATTAAATTTAAGGTTTTTTAGGTGTAGTAAACTACCTTATTCACATTCATCCACTTTTTTCGTGTTACTGCAATTAGTATTCATTAATATAACCAACCATTCATAAGAAGAGAGCAAAAATTTTTTATAAAAAATGCTACAATTTGGCATTTAGCCAGGTGGCAACATACATGATCATTATGCA
>LYUA01001493.1:270644-280855 GCA_002093875.1 Calopteryx splendens
GTCCTAACCGCCACTACTAACCCCTGGGCGAAAGGAGAAGACACCGGGAAAGGAGGTGGTTTGTTGTAAGGCGGAATGGAGTATACATACCTACGCGGTCCCGACGCGAGGTGCAGGGGAGTTCGGCGGGTTCTCTTGGACGAGGGAAGGGGGAGACGACGTCCGTGTGGAGGAAATCAGACGTGCGGCCCGAGGGGGGTTCCTTTTATTTGAGCTGCATTTGAAACGTAGTCGCGCAAACTAAAAAGAATCAAAAATGACGACGGATATGCTGGCAGCAACTAGGGGATACAATCTTTCCATCATTTTCCGGGCGCAATACCTACACTTGAACGTTTATCCGTTCAACAAACAATAACGTTATTCGCACTCAAGCACGGAGTTTCCACTGGTTTTCTCAATTCCCGCGTGCATTTGTTTTACCTTATCTTTTCTACTCATTCTTTTTTCTTTTGTACTGAAGCAAGAGAAAAAGAATCAAAGTGTCATGAAATTTTAACACTCGAAATCACGGAATAAGTATAATGCGGAACTAAGTATAATGCGAAGCTCATATCAAGAGAAGAATATCTTTAAAAAAATTTAAGGAAAGAGGAAGTCAAGCGGAATTATTAGGTAAATCAAAGCTCAATTAAATTTACCTACATACAACTGCATTTTCAAACTAGTTACCATTGCGTGGATTAATTACGTTGACAAACCTAAATTAAATGCAGTTCACAGAATATGTATACTACGAGAGGAATAATTCCAGCAATACATCACAGATACATAGCAGTAACTTTTAGCAGCAGTAACTATGAGCAGAAAAAATATCTTCCTTCTGATAGTGACTCATGTAATTCTTGGTATCTGATGTCGAAATTTAACCTTATAATGAGAATAATCCCTCTGGAGTTTTCAGATCCTTCGACTTAACGAATCCTTCATCTTAATTTAAGGGATTATTTGAATTTCCAGCGTTTATTTGCTCGAGGTTTCATGCTAATCGGATTAAAAACAAAGGACATCCAATTCCCGCAGTTCATTGATTTTATATGACGTGACAAAGTTTAATCCCGCACGCAATAATCGAGGAAATGAAAAGGCTCCAACTCATTTCCTCTATTTGCAAGAATTAACTGGATTTGAACGGTATTCCGAGTGAATTACAGTGTTCGATCGATCGTTAAAAATACCTACTCCTCTAATCCTCTAAAAGGAGAAATATTTTCCGCTGAATGAATTCCATTCACCTGCAGCCAGTATTCAATGCATCGAATGCAATAAAAACAGCATCTTTCCATCGTCCACAATGGAATGTTCTGCGTAGTATGCGTAAAATGCGATTATTACCTAATTAAAATAAATACCAACTTTTATACTTAAATATATTAGGAGGAAAAATTTTAAACTATTCCGTAACTTTAGCAAAGCTCTTCCATAAGAATATATTCGATGTTTTCCTAGGTATAAAGATACTTCATTCCCTTTTTTTAATGTCTCATTACATTTAATCATAACATATACATTTACCTTATGTGAAGGTTTCCGGCAGTTTTGATTATATAAACGATTAAAATATCTCATTAATGAAAAAAGCATGCTAACTGTAGTAAACCCGCCTTTTACTTAACTAGCATTTTAACGGTCAGTTTGGAATGATCAATCAATTATATAAATGGTTATTGCTTTAAGTAGGGGTTAAATAATATTTAGTATAATGAGGCATCAAAAAAACAGGGCCTTAATCACATGAAAATGATAAATATATAAAATTGCATGCATGCACCTTTGTCAGACGCCAAGTGTGATAGGGAATAGAGAAAGAAAACGGATCCATAGATGTGATCCTTCACCAGGTCTTGTAAAAATAGGGCGGTTGTTACACCGTAGGTTTGATGGCTACAGTAAAACATCATTTTCAAGCAAGTAATAAGCAAGTTCAAGCAAGTAAGCAAGTAATAGCCACATTTTTACGATGCTCTAGAGCCTTAACGAACGATTGCCCCTGTGGTTATTGCAAAAGATAAGTTTTATTTCCCATTTCTGCATTAATATACAGCCAATAATTTGTATCAAACTACCTGTGCGGTTCACAGCTGTGATAGGCTATTAAT
Organism: Calopteryx splendens; assembly: GCA_002093875.1. Lineage (NCBI taxonomy): Eukaryota > Metazoa > Arthropoda > Insecta > Odonata > Calopterygidae > Calopteryx > Calopteryx splendens. Next base: position 272,744 of record LYUA01001493.1, read on the forward strand.
TTCTCACGCACGATAAATAGGATAGAAGGGTACTATAGATTTAACGAGCAACGCAGTATATCTGATAAAAATAATAGTCAGAAAATAGTTTCACCGAGAGATCCATTGAGACTCAGTGAAAAGTGAAAACGTTTTATCCTAAAGTGATTAAAATCAAAGTGATTCAGACGATGACACAGCTATTAAAAAAATCCTCTTAATTTTAACTTATTTTTTATGGTAATCCATTAGATAATTACCATTAATAAATATGTAAAATGTGTCAAAGAGAATTAGGAACAAGTAACACATCTAATGTTACACGGGAAAAGAGATTCAGGTGTTAGGAAAAACACGACGTGGAAATTTAAAGCTGAATATAAGGCTTCATGTTGTACACATTTAAAAATTATGATTCAGGAGAAGCTCAATAGGGAAATATTTGAACATTGAGAAAAGAGTCACTTTGGAGATTTATTCAAATAAAATTTTATCGAGATATAGAAATTGAATACAACTACACGAATAATATAGCACTGAATAGCACTGCGTCTCCACCAGGTATTTTACAAAGTTTAACATAATTTATATATACTTATATACATATATATATATATATATTTGTTTTGTAAGAGGGATTGTATTGTTGAGGGATATATATATATATATCCCTAATAATAGATATATATATATATATATATATATATATATATCTCTTACAATTTCCGCTGAAAAAAATTAGAAGGGAAAACAAGTACCGATTTCTCGCTCGCACACATAGTATCCCATCATAATTGAATCCCAGTTAGTTTAAATTTTAAAACTCAATCCTCCTTAATTACCTATGGCAAGCCATCATCCGTTTCAAATCCCCCCAAAAATACTTTATCCCAAACAGAACTAATAATACACCGGGGCATGGCACAAACTTGAGCATTTAAACTTTTGGGCTAATTCAAGAGCGCCCCGCAATGCCTAAAAGTTTTGGCCCGTGCGAATCACACGACAAAGGGCATTTGATACCGCTCGGCCTTCTCTATCCCAGATGAGATTAAACTAAATCACCCAATTAGAGCAGGCCGAGCCGCACTCACCTTTCAGCTTTCCTTCTCCTAGCCTCCTCGTCCCTCCCCCACCCACCTCGCGCCCCTGCCTCTCAGACAAGGGCCCCAATCCCCTCACACTCCGTGCCGACCAAATCCCTTTCATCCGCTACCACTCCTCTCTCTTTCCCCCATCACCCCTCCCTCGAGCCAGCCCCACCTTTCAGTTTCCCTTCCACCTGTGCTCCAGCTATTCCTCCTCCAAAACCTCCTTGTTGCCCCTGCACACGGCGGACCTTCCGCCCCCAAAGCCCACCCCCTTTAACTTCCAGAACTCTCCCACCAACCACGCTCCTATTTTTTCTCCACTATACCTCGTTATAGGTCGCAAGTCCCCGCCATCTTTCCCCGCTCCTTTTCCGCTAAGGGATATCCTATCCCCCCCTCCTTTCCAGTACTTCCCTTTCCAACCTCCTTCCCCATTCAATAATTTCGCGACGTCCCCCACACCCTTTACTTTTTTTTTAAACCGTTACCCTTCGTCCCCTTATAGTCCTCTCCCATTTCCCGATCCCGTCGCTTCCCCCTTCCGCGTCCGCTTTAATAATTCCGCAGTCCTTTTACAATCGCACCCAGTCCACCCCTCCCCCCACTCCGCCTCTCCTCCGACCCGACGGCGCAACGACTACCTCCTCTTCCTCCTCCCCCAACCATATTTCAGCCCTCCACGCCTTCATTCCACATTCTCCACCGCCCTCCTCCTCCTCCCCTGCCTCCTCACGCTCCTACACCTTTATTCCACCTTCCACTCCACTCAACTCTCTCTCTTCCTTTCTCCCTCCCTCTCATACGCCTCCGACGTTATAAACTTTTTGGGCATGTCGCTTCTGCCTCTCCCTTGGGTACTCCATCCCCTCCCACCCTCCCCAGGGGTCAGCGCGGACACTCCCCTGACCCCTGGAGGGCCTCCCAAAATTTGAAGGGGGGATGGGGATGCAGGTCGTGTGGGTTGGGTGAGAGTTTCACACCTGGCCACTCAGGGGGACCTCTCCACAGGACACGTAAAGGAAGGTGTAGCTCCAGACGGGAAGGGGGAGGGGACGAGAGAGGTATATGTTGGGTAGGTACAATGACGAAAGGCGGGAAAGGGGGAGGCGAGACTATGTACAATGATGCAGGAAACATATTGCTATTTTATTCCAAAATGGATTTTACTCGCACCCTGCGACATTCTCTCACTAGTACAGCGTCCATACACAGACCAAGCTCTTGTTGCGATAGAAGCCTTGGGGTGGGAAAGGGGAAACGTACTCAAGTATTGGCGATGGAAATGGGAGTGATACCTCTTGATATTCCGGACACCAATACCCTCTCCCCGTCTCCAGCCTCTCGTCCCCTCATATCCTCCTGCCCCACGAATGCTCCTCAAATCCCCTTTGTTTTTCACGTGGTGAAATGATGTGCTATCCTCTATATCGATAAAAACTCGTCCGTCTTTCTCTCTCATTCTCTTCATATATCCAGTGATCTCGTGAACCTTGCGTAGAAATGAGGGCGTATCACGAGCGAAGGGCGTGCGAGTCGTGACGAGTGACTCTTTTTAATGATCGGTGCTGTAATACTTATTGGTTTTTCAAGACGGAAGTCCGAGTATAAAGAATATAAAGATTTTAGTTACTTACCCTGACATTTTCCCACTTCATAATCTATAGGATAATGTTTCTTCCTGGTACCATATTCACGTAAAGGGATGCTGTATCTACGAGGACAAATATAAATAAGTGTATCGTTTTGGCGGAAGAGGTCAAATCACCTGTTGGGTTTCTTCTTTCACCTTTATAATCTAAAATTCAATAGGGAGAGTGCGCAAGGGATTTGTTACCAAACATATTTGGCTTATCATAATAAACCAATATAATTCAAAACTAATGTATTAATTCGACTGTTTTGAATACCCGATTGAAAACCTGTTGGATATGTTGTTAGGAATGTATTTTCTCTTAGCAACAATATCATGTAGAACAAGAAATTATTAGCTAACGTGGAAAGTAACGCCCTAAAACTACATCTCATTCAGGTATTACGATTTCTTATTTGGTCGGACCTGAAGCACTGCATATTGCTAAGACTCAAATGTACATAGAAGTAAAGGATAACATGAGTTTACATAACAACTAATATTGGCTACGTTACGGCTCAATGAATGTTTTCTTCAATCGATAAGTAGCATAAAAAGGAGGAACACCTTGACTCATTTGCTGCATTATCCCTCGATTTCGCCATTGAATATTTTATTTCTTAGAGAAGAGCTGACGGGAGAGAAAGCTTCAAAATCTTCAAGTGAATTAAACATTAATGGGATTCGTCTTTCCAAATGCAAAACTTTCTGAATATGAATATTATTTCCCTCGGAGTCATTCCGAGAAGGCCGTCATACATGAATACTTCACCTCCTTATAGCCGAGGCCACTTAAGCAATTGAAGGGCACAACTGGGTGTCGTCATACCAAGGCTCATTGTTTCAGCAGAACTCGAGGGGAAACAGAAATATCTTCTCCCATCGACTCTGCTGAGGACTAAGAGGAGGCGTTCCCTGTTCGTAAATAAAGCACCAACAATGGGACCCAGGAGGGACATTAACGCACCCACCGAGGATAAGATGAGAGCAATCAGAAAAATTCCAGACCATCCCACCCCCTTCTCCCTCTAACTTCCTTGGCTACTTTTTCTTTTTTTTGCCATTCGTCTAAATTAGCGCCTCATTTCTCACTCCACCTTCTGTTTCATAAACACCTCCCGCATTTATTCCCTTTACCCCGAGTGTTACAACCCCCATTACTCCTCATTGCTTCCTGGCGACTTAATATACTTACATCCCACCTTATCCTCCCCAACTTTCCAAGAAATAGGGTATTCCCTCGCCAGAAAGGGAGAGACAAAAAGAGAGCGGGGTGAGGCAACAGGAAGGGATGAAAGAAGAGACCGCACGATGTCTTTTCGAAAACCCCTAAGAGAACGACAAAGAGATTAAGTTAACATTCAAATATTTCTTTGAATACATCACTGTTAGATATACTTTGGGTGACATGGGCAGTTTATTGTTGCTTTGGATGTTAAGAAATAAGATTTTGAAGGATGGGCAAGATAGGCGGAGGCGAGCGAAATTTTTCCCTCAAGGGAGCAATACAAAAAAAATTATTTGCTCCGACTCCGAGGTTTCCGGCTTGCTCCCGTGCTGAAACATCTCACTGGATGACAGTTTCGCCGGCATTCCACTTGACATTCTTCCGACCTTAAGATGCCGATTGGGATTAAATCCAGTTCAGAATGTCGTCCAATGAAATGGATTAACGCGAGAGCAACTCGAAAACCTTGGACTCACATGTAAACCTCCGTGGAAACCTCAGCATAGTTTGCTGTTTTATCAATGGCGTTAAAATTTGATGTCATGCCAATCAAGCATTTATTTTTTATATTTTTGTTTATCACTATTAACCTGTAACTATAATCAGCAAAAAACTAAATATTACTTCGAAAGGCAGTAACTTAGAGGCGTTTATCACCCTTCGTCTTATTAACATAAGTATGGCCATTGATTAATACTCTACCTCCATGGCGAGTAAAGTAGGGACTCTTTAAAATGAAAATAATAATAGTTGTAAACTATTCAAATAACCCGAAAAAAGTCAAGTCGTCGGGTACGCGGTATGCATCTTTGCCGCGATCCGCGATGCAGGGTTGTTCAAATATGGTACATACATTTTACCTTCCAAGCCTCGACGAAGGCTGGACTGTGTGAAGAGCAAAAATGACCTAGTAGTCGACGCAACCTAAAAACCCACCTATATTAATGCTACTACCACGAAGGCTCGGGGCATTTACGAGGGAGTCCATTACAGAAGAAGAGAAAGTGATGAATGTTCCTGCATGGGAGAGGTGAGAAACAGAAGAAAGAAGGGGGAACACAAGAGAGATAGATGGAGAGGAGGGAATAAAGAGCAGTGAGGCGCAGGAGGAGGAGTGGAGTGAAAGGGAAGAGGACGAGGTGGGATAGGAGATGATGCCTTGGAAAGACACGCTCAGGTACAAAGCCTAATGGGCGCCTGCGATGCGCGGAGCGGCACCGCTTTTAGGAATGCAGAGGGATCTCAATCAGGTGATTTCCCGGGGGAGCAGTTTATACCGCACCCGAAGGTTTCCATGGGAAGGTAGCGGGCGATGGAGGGGCTCATGACGTGGGCGTGTGGCAGAAGGGGAGGGTGGGGGGCGGGGAGGGCCTGGGAGGGGAAGGAAGGCCTTGAGGATAGGGGTAGTGAGTGGGTGGGGATGTGCGTATGTGACGGAGGAGAACTCCGAGGAATGTGTGCGTGTGTGTGGGAGGGTAGTGGTGGATGCAAGCAGGGTTAAAAAGTTAAAGGAAGTGGCGAGGAGGCAGAGAAGAGACGAGGAGATGGGGAAGGAGACGTGAAGCGGAAGACTGGGGAGGATAGGCTGTGGGAGCGATGGGGCGAAAAATAAAGCAGGTCCAGACGGTAAGGAAGAAGAGCGAGGTAGCAGAAAGGTGGGTGAAAAAAAGCGATATTTAAGGACGTAAGGAGTGTGAGACTGGAGAAATTTTTTTAAGTGCTTGGGAGAAAAATGAGCAAGTCGAAAGAAATGGTGAAAGAAGGTGGGATGCAGCAAAGTAAGAAGTGAATGATGGGACAGGGGATCCGAATAGAAGGAGAAAATTAACGAGTAAATACCACTTACGCAAGTACGATCCAATTATGAAGGGAGAGCTCCCCCGTCACAGTAAATAGGTAAAGAAAACTTGGACAAAGAAATGTGGAGTCCAAACATTATGAATGCGGATGAGATAGCAAAATTGATTAGGGTAAAGACGATAAAGGGTAGGCCTTTGAAATAATTAATTAAAGAAAGGGAAAGATGACGTTTTTTCTTAGAAATTTAAAGAGGACTCGCGATGCATGCCATGCAAAAGGCTAAATTTTAAGGTAGTCGTACATCAAGTAGGACGGTAGTCTAGGTACAAGGTAATGGCAGAGAGAAGGCGTATAATCTGGAAATTGATGTGGCCAGAGAAAAGGAGAAGTCCCAGCAATTTAGCAGACAAATTCGGAGTTCGGTGAGGTCAGAGAGAGTGACAATTACGAAGGAATGATGAGGACAAATCAGTGAGGAGAGGGATGCGTGGACGTAGACTGATAAGGGGTTTCGGACAAGAGAGAACAAAGCGGGGAGGTTCGTTTACAGCCTATGCTGAAATTAGATAACTCGATTCGCTTCAAACTAGTTTTGTTACGTGAGAAAATGAAGAGTGTGAAATAGGAGAAAAGTAAATACATGAGTAAATGAGGGAAGGCGAAGAACATATAATCAACGAAACAATATCAAAGTAATGTTTGAGAGTAAATCTAGAGAGATATGAGCTTTATGACAAACCTTTTATAGATGGATACGATCAATTTATGTGGAAGAGGTTTGGAAGGGTAGGCATTCATAAATTATTCATGCCTAAATATCGATGGTGCAGAAGTCATTTTTCAAATAAAATTATTAGCGTAGGAGCCCATATTACCCCTACATCTTTATGTGAAAACATTCAGGAGCCCAAGAAAGATGAAGGATGGAGAACATAATTCTTGTTCATAGTAACGACAGTTTGACCGTTTATGCCGTTTCTTTGACGTGCGTGTGTGTGTGTTTATCGTATGTAACGCATATCACCTAAAGACCGAGATTAATATTTCAATTCATATGCTTTGTCAAACTCCAACCGTGCGAGTTAGTGTCCTACCAGGAAGGGGTGAGAGAGAAGTGAAACCAAAAAAAGATCCCGATTTGCGGAAGGAGGATCACAGAAGTATAGGTAAATTATGGATCTGGAATGGTATCTGCTGGTATGATTTGATATAATATAATGGTATAATCTGATATGGTAAATTATATCTGCTGGATCACCCCTCCACGGCAAATGCTCATGCTCGGTGGTGGCCTTAATGAAAGACTGTAACTGCATAGAGCGGAGAGGAGGCGAAATTCGGGAACGGAGGATGGTGTGCACGAGAGGACGATTAGGAGGGGGGCAAGTGAGTCGTGCAGGGAGCGGGCAAAGGTGACGGCGCCCTGGGAGTTGGGAGCGCGGAAGAAGGGAGGACGGCGGCGGTGTGGGTTGCATTTGGGATCAGGGAACAGGTGTCCAGAGTCAGGAGGGTAGGGATGGACGGGTAGTAGGGTGGGAGATGGGAGGGGGCGGGATGGGGGCGGAGAAGCGCCGGGAGAGAATGCGTCTGAGTGCCTGAGCGCCCGGCTGGCGTGTTTTTAAGCCGTGACGTGGAGGATGGTTGGTTTAGCGGTGTGAGAAATGATGTGGAGCAGAACGCGAGGATACGAGACGGTGAAAGTTTCGGTGATGGGGAAAAAACTGGAAATAACTTCCTGCGCTATCGTGCTATCTTTTTTTCCCTCCCGGCGTGTATATTGGCTGGATTCTGGTGAGGAAATAACTCGCGCAAAATGGTGGAAAAAAGGGGTCCATTTCAGAACAATTTTTGACCCTTCGTCCACCTCGAATTGGAAATATGTTGAAGGCACGTCACTCCAAGGGAAATGATTAATGGAAAGTGTTTGTACGGTTATACATAAGAAAAATAGAACAATTCCTCCCAAGCTCATGCTTTGACCTAATGAAACTTTGGACAAATTATATATTCATCATATATAGTAAAAGAAATGTTTGCCCTTTTTTACCCTGCTTGTATATTAAAGACTTAAAAGATGTTCGCAGAAGTAGGTACATATAATGATGTGCAATAATCCGGTAATCTACTTCTACATAGCTGCATTGGGAAAATTCACATTTAGGAAACGGAAAATCGAATAAATATCTTATAAATGGTGATACATAAAATTGAATTTCAATCGTAAAATTTTCCATGCATCCAAACCTAAAGAAAATAGAAATGTTAATAAGAAATTATTTTAATTCCTACAGGAGAATATTGAATTATGTGCCAAATAATAATCTCCAATGATTATAACGGATGCCTAACTAAAAAAATGTCTTCCTAGAAAAGTATATTATTAA
>LYUA01001493.1:328480-342949 GCA_002093875.1 Calopteryx splendens
TCTTTGACATTCCCCCCCTTTCCTGTCCCGTGCTCTATTAATATTACGGCCTTGGGGTTATTTCATTCTACCATTACTTGTAAGGCCGTAGATACGTTCTTCTTCTCTCATTTTATGATCTAACACCTTCCAAAAATTAAATTAACTAAGTAGGTATACAAAACGACAGAGACAGTATTAAAATGTGAGTAGTTCGGAAATTTTTTCGATAAATATCGTGTCTTTCCCATAGTTGTAAAACTGTTTAGAAAGTTCTGGTAACATGCTCACCGGTAATAACCCAGCTAAAAAAATCAGCCAATTTAATTTTTTTGTTTGGAAAGTTTGTTTGACGTTCTATTACATTGATACCCAATCACGAAAAATTAGTGGAATATTGTGAAATTGATTAGTTATAACCTCGGTTACAGCGGAGAGAAAGATTGAACGAACTATCGAAGTCATTAGTTAAACCATCTTTGTCTCTAGATGAAATTTGGAATAAAGTTTCAACATTACGCTCTGAGTATGGTCAAAGTCACGCGAATAACTTAGCACATTCTTATGCACATAGGTATCTTAAAATTCTAACACGTGCGACTAAAAAAATCTTAAACTCCATCACACAACATTTTTGTAATATTTTATGGCGTAGTCTCATTTAAATTCCTTCCTGAAATTCATCTACTTTAATATATAACATTTTGGGTATCTGGTTCAAGAGACTCCTATTTATCAATGCAGCTATTGTTTAATTTGAATTAAATCTCTTGGCTGGTCTTCTAACAGTGACCGAAACAGATAAGTCAGAGTAAAGAAACGAAAAGAGATATCCTTTAATCAGAATAGTCTTAACGGCCACTTGCTTTATTTCGATGGCCTAAATGATTTCTCGAGAAAATTAAAGATAAAAATCAGCGAGGGGAGGCCACATTTCTCTCTCTTTTAAGGAACAGTTTCCCAGAATTCATTCATGCTGCTAACTGCTATCTTACAAAAAATGTGCACGGTGAATAGAAATCATAACTGTATTCATTGGGAAACAAATTTTAACCGAGATATCTCTCGGTCATTGGGTGCTATTGTAATTCTCTAAACAGGTTGAGCCATTCATGAAACATCAGGTGCATAAAAACGTGGATAGAAGACAATTACATTGAATATAATGCGAAGTGTATTTCACTCAACTTCAACGCAAAGTAGATAGTAGCCCATTTGGATTGACATGGTGAAACTTATAATAATAGGCGTTTTTTTTAGATTACAACTTAAACAATCATATATTTTACCGCTTTCGATGTTGTTAAATTATTCCAATTTTATACTCGACAGAGAATGACGTAAAATAATCGAAGCCGGTAAAATATACAATTGTTTCAGCAGAAAGCTGTTACAACGCCTATTATAATTGCACTAAGTTCGATGGTAATTGATGGCCCTGCTTTAGTCCCCATTCTTATGCAATCTCTACCGTTTAGACGCTGAGTTATTTTGAAGGTACATGCACCCGCTATGAAATTTGAAGTTTAGGCTTACACATTGTGCGTCAAAAAGTAGATTTAATTTAGGAACTTACGATGCATCACTACGAAATTACTCGGCAGATCATCAGCAAGCTGTCACGAAAGTCTAGACCCGAGAAGTTCATAAATATGGAGAATTTAAGGCGCATGACCCCTGCGAAAAGTATCACCCGAATGATTATTACTCGCGAGGACGCTTCATAAAATTCTAAGAAAATTGCAAAGTTTTCCACTGAGATGTTCGTAGAAATACGGTATAATTTTAAATTGTGCTTAAAAGCAATGACTTTAATACACGGAAGAACCACGAAACATATTAAAGATGTGATACCTGGTGCATATCTTCCAATCCCGCTTAGATGAAGTTATAACTCCGCTTAGAATAAGTTATTAAAAACAAACTTTTATTCCGGAAAAAATCACCCATACCATGAAATAAAGGAAAATCGTTACATCCTATAGCCTTGAGCAGTTAATAACGTGAGACATAGATTAGCATACATTTAAACGCATAAGACTTTCATTTTTAACGGAGTGAAATGACATTGATAAAACCATGATTACAATTAGTATCATACGATTAATATATGGTTTCCATGGCAAATGCGATGGTGGCAAAAAAAAGGACATAAATTGGAGAATTCGTTATTATGGGAATGCCAGGCTCAAGTCGCATTAAGAAATCAATATGAGTTTGTTGAAAGCATCGACATCCCAGTTTTTTCCTGCCTCAACTTGTGCTTCCCACCGTGCGGTGCGTTTTATCCAGTAGTTTCTAATAATTTCTAATTAAAATGCAAGAAATCAGCAGAGGTCCAAAAATGAATATTAAAGAAATCCTAATACTATGGGAGATTCTTGTTTCTTGTGGATGAAAGTTTATATGTAACCTCTAGAAAAATATTTATGCTATGAAAAGGATATTTTCCTGCGTCGGAGGTCAAATATTGGACTGAATCCTTATGAATGTCCCATAAAATAGTGTCAATTTCGGATGATGCCAGGGAGTATGTAACAGTTTATAGATAATTACTCAGCTTCTGCAGACGCATACACTAGGGATGTGAAGCATAACATTTCATCACATTATTGTGTAAATAGTAAGGAATTCCTCGCACTTGAAAGGGTACCTACAAACGAAATGTTTGGGTTTCTATGGCCAAGTCTAGCCCTTTAGTTTATCGTATATGTTTGTAATATTTTACACTAAAACGCTCGAGGTAAAGAATAAATATCATTCTTTTTCGAAACAATATTTCACAAGTCATCATTTCACATCTACCTACATCATCTCTCGCAAGCCACTGGAGAGGCAGGATGTTTTAAGAAAACTAGTTATGAAAATATAGTGGGTGAAATCTGCAAAGGGTTAATTGGTATTATTTTGCTATTTTGCCACCTCTTATTTTTTTATATTGAATATTGTGGAGGAAAAATAAAAGCTCAAATCTGTTTGACAGCACATCTCTAAACCTTAGATGATCCAACCTGCCGATATATTGCCGGACTAGAATTATTCTCTCCTCGATGTCGAAAGCAAATTCTCACGGTTGACACCTTTATAAAAGTTCAAACCTGGAGTTGAATTTTTGAGTCTCCGGGAGCTTCCATCTCAAATACTCTAGTAATTGGTTGGCGTGTTATGCACTTCCACGGCATCTGACGAAAATCCGAGTGTTTTCTCTCTCTATTTTTTTCAAGTTTTATACAATTTCGTTAGTACATGGATTCTAAATTCTTGCGGTGCAAGCACCATATCTAGGGTCTAAAAGCGAGAGATAGTGTTTACCTTATCTTTTTCATAGATTTTACAACTATGCGATTCACAATGCTAGTCTCTTTAAGACGGCATCGAATATGCTTCGGGTGCAATTCACAGAACAAGGTCCGATATCACGGTGACACACATTTTATGTGAATCTTAACAAGCATCTGAACAACTCCAATTGTGTTGTTCTCCTCACCTATTCTTCTTTTAAAGAAGATTTTACGAACATATTTTTAGTATTTATTTCTAGATCCCATTTTTGAATGGTATGTAATTTTACTGAATATATTTTAACTCTTTGAATCGTTCTCTATATATGGCAGCATTGCCGCCGGAAAGTGCAAGATAATTTTTTTATTTATATCTATTGCAGAACTATTTCGCTTACATGACGAACAAAACAAAATTACATGTAGACACGTATCTGGAAATCAAACCTAATAAATGTCTTTAGTTGCTGCTACTTAGTTTTTACATGCCAGAATAACGAAATAGAAGTCAATTTCCAAGGTATTTTCGAGAGAAATCAGAAAAAAATACTTTGGTCAATTCTTTAGCTTCATAATGTAAAGAGCCAAAAATATTTTAAATGGTAGTAAACATAAAATATTTGTTCAAATTCTCATGCTCTAGGTTAGAGGAAGAGTATGGAATATAAGATAACTTTAGATTGACCTGAGAATTGGCAAATCAATACAGATAAAGTGGAGCTGAAGGAAAATAGTTTTAGCTGCTAATTGCATACTGTGTTATTCTGTAAAACACAATATTGTCACTACGTGCAGACACAAAACTTTTATTGAGTAGGATAATTGTTACTTTTAAGATTAGAAAAATCTGTATAAACTATTCCATTATTATAATCATAGAAATCAATCAGAATGTTAGTTTTGATATGTGAGGGTAGATGTCAAACCGAACAGAGTCTAAAAACGTGTGGAATTTACACATTCAAGGGTAAGGGTGGAAGTTCTTATCTCTGTGCCACCATTCGGTTTTTCACTAAGTTTCTACGACCAAAGAAATCACACCGATTTGATTCTATGATGCCCCAAAGGCGTCACATGGAATTTGAACATATGATCCTCCGAACAGTACCTAGCCCAAATACCTACTAGACTACCACCCAGAAATAACTATTGCATAATTACTTTTTTCGTATAATTTGGTACAGTTGAATTTTTTTTAATGCAAGAACTACATTTTGAGAATAAAAGTGTGAACTCCGGTTACGGTTAGCCGGCATGTAACAACGTAGCAACGTAAATACTAGCAGTGTGAATTAATCAAAATTAATTAATTCAAACAGAAAAAAAGGGAAAGTAATCGGTAAACCATTGATCTTAAAGGATCATAAAACAAGAAGGAAACTTCGAACAGCGGTGCAACCTTTGGGAAACGGTCATCTGACGCCCCTTAGCGCAAATGTTCATGCATAATTAATTATAAGTTTGTCACTCATTCAATTACATAGAAAGTTAACAGAAACGGGCTAGTTCATATTCACATCAAAAGATTTTACTTTTTGAGATTTATCACGACCGCATCATTACATATATAAATGGCTGAAGACGCAAGACAATAATAAATAAGTATTACAAACATGACAAACGCGAAAAATATCACATTAACCGTTTCATTTTAATAAAAATGTATCTATAGAGTTGTAGTGACAGTAAAGTTTACATCCTAATCTCCTCTGTCGTTCCTAAACCATCCTTTACTGATCTTCTCCCAAAATCCGATTTCAAAGAGATTATCTTCCAATTCCAAAGAAATCTAACTATATATAAAAGTTTCTGCTGTATTTACCTATCGAATCAACTCAATTATAGACTAGAAAACCAGCTATAACCACGAATGTGCTACAGGAATGGAAACAATACAGGTATGCAGTAAATGTAATTATCCAATTTCACTTCCAGAGTCAATTGAGTAGAAACCTTGGATCATTACTTGGAAACTTAAAGCGATGCAGAAAATCAATGCCAGCGTTCGCACTCTGCACCAGAGAAAAGATACAATATTCAGCTCGCGATGCGAGTGAGTAACGCCCGCGAATGTGTTTACCTAACTTGAAACCATTTTAACGAGCCATCGAGGTGACTCGACCGCATCACAAAAGAGGTCATAGCGCGGCTTTTGTGGGTATTTTTTTTGTTTTTAAACTCCCATGTGCGCCACTCCTCTCTTCATTTTACCAACACCCTCCCTTCGTCCTAGCGAGTCAGGTTAACGGCTTCCGTGCGAAAGCACGCATTTTCCCTTTTAAGGCCCTTCTGTCCCACCCGTAATTACTATACCTCCCTCTCCCTCGGCTCATTAGTGCAGTACTCTCCACAGCCTCCCGTTTTGGGGGAGGGGTCGGCCCTCGTGCATGTCTCATCGTTAATACAACGTCCTCCTCCGGGACATACACACACACACACACGTGAGGGCCATTCCCTCCCGCACCCGTCCAACCCCAACGCCGCGCCGGGACCGCAATGCCGCGGAGCGGTTGAAAGGGAAACCTTGTCCCTCCGCGTCCCGGAGGAGCTCCCGGCGTTGCTCGTTATGAAGGAGGAGTGAGTGTTGGGGGATAATGGGGGCGAGGAAGAATTGCGCGCATTAAGGAGCGCGCCGGCAAGAATGGTGCTTTCGCTGGCGAAAAAAAATCTATGCTTTATTACTGCAATTCATTTTAATTTACACGGAGGAGAGAATGATGCTAATGAAAATGATATGACCGAGCATGACTAAAAAAACGACATTCTTATTTTCAGCTTGGTGTGCGATTGTTGGCATATTAATACGATTTTCGTGTTACGTTTTGCATTAATATAGTTTATTAAATCGTTGCACAGCAAAAAAAAATTACTGTGGTCGTGTCTCATTATGCGAGGGTAGTTCCATAAATTCATCAGCTGCAGCATATTCAAGTCGTGAATCAAGCTGGTTGTCTTGCTGTGGTGTGCAGGAATGACTAGCTAGCCCAAGACACAGAGTAACTCATAATTTTTCGCTCGACGCATGTTTTGCTGTGTTTGCTGGCGGCTCGGGATGTACATGAAACGTTGTAGAATTCCTTTTCTGGATAATATTAATATCTTTCTACGCTTATCTGTGACAAAATGGTAAAACGTAATGAGTTGAAAATACAAATTAGGATAAACAATGCTCAACCGATGCTATGGAATACGTGGAATACAATTATGTTCTCATGAGTGGGAGAAACTAATACTACCTTGTTACTTCAAGTGCCGTCACGCCGGAAACTATTTCCTATATCAAATCAATTACATATTACGAAGAGGTTTAATTGATTCTGACTCATTAAGAACAGACGATAATGTATTTCAGCTGCATGAACTTCTCTATGCATTGAATTCTATTTACTTTAGTCTTGTTTCATGTACTCATGTGGTGAACTTTTCTATTGAGGTATTTTATTTCCTTCTTAGGAGATGACATCTTATTCTACGCCTAAGGAAAAAATATACCTTTCGCTAATGAATATTTTTTAATCCTCAAAAGGCGTTAGATAAGTAACAAAATATCTCTATCTTATCCCTTTTCAAAAACATAGCCTATATTAACGCAATTTTTAACAGTAAAACAACTTTGCATTACCTACATACGTTGATTATACTTAAAGGGAATCCATAGCATATGTTAAATACTAGGTATTTGACCCAATTAGTTCATGATTTATTTGTACAATAAGTTTTGATTCCAAAACCCTACTGTTCATCGACAGCCTTGAGAATGACCATTAAAAGCAGGTTTACGAATTGGTTCCAAGAACTATAAAACCGGTGAAAAGAAGATCAGTGACAATTCCAGCGAAATCTTGTTTCCGATGCAAATGAACTATTTCTGTTATGGCTTACTTGAAAAAAGTTAACTTATTGTAAGAATAATCTTTCCAACTTCAAAAATAAAAATCAAGATCCAAACTCCGTAGAGCACATGGAAAACATTTTAAAATTAAAACGCGCAAAAAACCCTGCAGCACACTTCATGAACGATGCTTGGCGTCGCAAAGTATACTTGAAAATTGCTGTTTAACTCATGTCCAGGAAAATTTACAGCTTTTATCAAGGAGATCTGTTCCTTAGGGAAAGTCACATTACGAATATTATGTTCTCTGAAAACACAAAGAGGAGGGGTGGTCAAAAACTCGACCATGAGTCATCACTGCGAGTCTTCATTGTCATGGCGACTCCCACAGAAGCTACGCGTCCAAATTGCCCAGAATGGCTACGCTTTCTACAATCATCTTCCTCAAATCGGTCTACCCTGAGGTCACCTCTGTCGTCACTGTACCCGTGGGTGGAGATAATTGATGAACACCCCGAGAGAAGCTTTTTCTAATCCATCTCTTCTGACCGGGCGAGAGTGATGTAAAGAACATGATATGGCTTAACAACTTGTTATTTAACAGATTAATATAAGATAAAAATTAGGCAGACTTTTCAGATGAAAAAACATTTCAAATATGCACACATGTCCAATCACGAATTAATACAAGGAAAGTTCAACTATTACCTTTAATAGGTAACATAGAGCAGAAATATAATGTAATTTAGTGTTAATACCCAATTTAGTTATACTACATTACAAACAACATAAAAAATCAAAATAAGTACCCATTTTTTACCCAATCTAACCACATTAAACCTCTTGAGAATTCCCTGCTTTAAACCGTTATTAACACTGTTATTACCTAATAACTTTTAAAAGAGTTTTTGGCATGATCAAATAATCGTAAATGTACGAAATCAAGTATAGATTTTAGTACTTTCGTAACACCATTTCATTGATAATACTTTTAAGAGAAGATTATACAGGCTATTATATTCTGTGCTAAATAAATTAAGCCAATGTTGGGACATTGATGCACGAATTTATATTCGTTGAAGCCCCTCATACCTAAAGATTAAACAGAGAACGTAAGTATTTCCGACAAAATGGGATCCTAAAGGAAAAGAAATACATTTCAACCTACTATTCGTAATAGCATCAGTGCAAAGTCAATCCGGAATTTTAATGCACAGTAAAAGATTAAATCCATTGTCATTCCTAAGTTCCATCAATTTCGAGCAACCAAATAACTCCTTCCAAATATTCATAACGAACACGACAAAAATGTTCCGGTTGGAGGTATTGTGCACCGAAGATGATATATTGCTTTCGTTCCACCAACTGCTCTTCACAGAAAGTGGCTTATCGAATCAAATAAAAGAAATAAGCAGCGGGAAAGAGAGAGAGGAAAGGGGAATGAAAAGATATTCCATGCGAAAAAAATCCAATAACCTCTCGTTTGCTCATCCACTCCATCACGGCATAATGCCATGAAAACGGACAAAAAATAATATGAAACCATTGCCTTCTCCGGACGAATAAACACTCCTTGGATTCCTTTTCAGTATTTCCTCCCATGTAGCACTCGATAATCTTCGACACAGGGAACATTCTAAGGAGACATTCCCCGTCTCCCCCGTTGGCGACTACCTCCCCTCGACCCTCCAAAACTCCCTCATTTCGGAAGGGATTGGATGTCGTATTAAGGAAGAGGCCATAAGGAGATGACGGCGAAGGAGGGAAGGAAGGCCGGAGTGTGGGAGAGCGGCTGGAGAAGAGTGAGCGGGATGGAGGAGGGGATGTGGGGGGAGCAGGTTTGAGTTGCCGGTGAGGGTGGGTGGGATAAGTCAAGCGCGTTAAAAAAAGTGAGAGGAAAATGCGATGGCTGGGGGAATTGGGGGGTGGGGGTTGGTGCGGATTGAGGAGCATATGGATTTTAAGGCGTGAATGATCTTGAAAGGGCAAGGATTGGAGGAAGCAATTTGATGGAATGAGAGAAGTCGTAGGAGGCGGGAGGAGGCGTAAGAATTTGAATGGAAGGAGAGCGAAGGAAGGGAGTTGCGGAGCGGGGTGCGAAGGGAAGTCAAAATGGGAGCAATAAGAATAGGGATCTTTTCATGTGTTGATGGGATAAGAGGGGCGCGTGGATTGCGCAAGGGGGGGAATAAAATCACTGCGGCAAAGAAGTGGGTGGTGGAGAGAGCAAAGTGTCCAGAGAGGGAATATTCCGGGGTGAAAGGGGATATAGGGAAAAGGTGGGAACGTGGGATGAGGTAGAGGGAAACCAAATATGTCAAAGAGCGGTTGCGGGGAGAAAATGGAGACGGAGATATTCTTTCACGTTTTCAAACCATTTGGCCGCTATGTGAAAATATTACGATTTTTTCAATGACGTCTTGAAAATCGAAGAAAACAGTTGGGATATGAAAAGGAATTGATTTTTTTCGATAAATTTATTTACCGACTGAAAACCTGATAAAGGAATGCACGAAGAAAGCATTACTCTAAGAGTGATTAGAAAACGATAAAATGAATATGATGAGGAATACTGACAACTTTATATATTATAGGGTGTGAATAATTGTATTTTTATATACACGAATACGTATGTCTTTCCCTTCTAAAGTTATTCATACGGAGAGTTTCCTTGGTTTCCGTGCTAATTTTCTTACGCTCAGATTACTTTCATATTTTACCTCTTTCCTCGCTGGTCTATGCGGTGGTTTTCCTGGTTTATCTGTTGATCTTCCTCGAGATATGTTCCCTACTTTTTCTTTCCCACTATTCATATTATTATATCATCTTTCAAATAATCACTCAATATCAAAAGCAAAAATAAACGTTAAAAAATATAATAATGTATCAAAACTCGGCAAATAAATCCAGGAGTTTGATTTTTATTTGAAAAAAACTCTATGAACATGAAAGCTAAGAACACGAAATGACAGCTTCGCTGCAGCGGTAAGATGACATTTGACACAATTGATGACAATTTGCACATTATGATAAAATAGCCTTTTGCACCATTGACACTCTCTTCAGGAATTAGTCCGACATCTACGTCTTATTTTACGGCATCAGGGAGCACGCAAATTTCGCCGGCGAGTCGCTGACATCCACGTACACGAGCACAAATGGGACCGGCCGACATCTGTTCCAGAGGGAGGGAACGGGGGAGGTGACGCCATTTGTCCGGCGCATTTGCGGCAACTATATCATCTGCCGAAACACATGTTTCCCACCAAACGTGTACATTTCGCGTCGGCAAACCACGGCGAGGGCATCAAATGCATCCAGCCAACCATGGGGGGACGCGAAATTAGGCAGCGGTTGCGAGGTATTTCGGAGGAGTGACGGAACCGGGGTCGGTCGTTTTCGGCACCGATCGGGGTCATATCTTGCGGTTGAGTGGAGGGTTGCCTCGCTGTGTCCTTAGGCAGTAACCGGAGTTTCACCAGGAGGAGAGGGGAATGTGCTTACAAAAAAGGATGGGTGGAAGAAGGGGGTGGAATGGGGGGGCAGGGTCGATGGAGAGCTCATGACCTCCAGCGCCACTTAAGTGATTGAATAGGGGCGGCCGACGACCTGGCTCCTCAAAACGCCCATCCCCCATAATTCCACTCCTATTTTCGGAACCACCCCTCCTCCCTTTTAAAAATCCTTCCTTCGGGGAGGCTGAAAAGGGGAAGGAATTGCGAGGGGGAATAAATCGGGTCGGGGTAGGGGTGAGGGAAAAAAGGGACAAGAAGACTCAAAAAAAAAAAAAGAAAATTCTTATTTTTTTGAGGCGCCGTGCCGCCTCCGACGCTCGGCCATCAGAAGAATGACGGAGGCGCAACATAAAAGCGGGCGAAGGGAATAATCTTTCACTAGGTTCTTTTTTTCAGCACTCTCATGGCCTCCCGTCCCCTTCCTCGAAAGCCTCCACACGGCCCCTCCTGCTTTTGCATTGCCGCTGACAGCTATTTAACCCACTGGTGTGGAGGAATGGTTCCCGGAAGCACCCGCTCCCCAATCATGTACTCAGGAGAAAACACAGGAGGCATTCGGAAGACTGCTTGGACGTAAGTGTCGCCATCAATATGGTCGCCTTTCGCATTCGGGGGTTCACCAATTTCGTCCATCCCTTCCATTTTTTAATGATCCACATATTTTCGGTGGGGCTCGTGAAATGCAAAAGGCCGACCTCACTTTTCACCACTCATCCGCGATCGTATAACATGAAATTGTCCCTTACAACTTCTTGCTATCTTCCTCCATTTTAATAATCTTCTTCCGTCTTATATTCTTCGATATTAGTTCAGAATTCAGCCTCGATGTAAACCAAAGAGTTATCGAATCTCCTCTTACTTCGATTACAGAGCTCATTTTATTATCTATCATTAAATATATAATAATAATAATATATCATATACTCATGTTCCCCAACAAAGATTTATTTGAATGGTTATCAAAAGTATATCGCGCGAAAAATATATGCTTGGATGTGAGCCTCAACTTGAGTAAAATATCTTATTCCCGTGCTACATGATTATGGTATCCCAACCGATTGTTCTACTTTAACTTCATCTTTGTACCGCATGCACGTGCGTACCGTCAGAAGATTAAGTACATAAGAGCACAGGAAAGAAAATATTCGGAGCAAAGGACACGACAACACGCTTAATCAGTCAATATGTATAGGTTTATGAGCGTAATTTTTATTTCAAGAGCCGTATTATACTTATCCAGTCGTGTCGAATTTTTCAATGGTACCCTATCGAAATTATTTCAGAGGGCGTGTGAGCGCAAATTTGAGCAGTCTTAAAGAAGTGTGGTAAGGCTACATACATTAAAATAGAAGATGGGATGCAGAGAAAATTCGCCTCCCGGTTGAATTTTCCAAATGTATCAACCAAATAAACCACGTTAATAAGTCCTTCAAAGCAAACCCGTGGCGTTCTATAACAGTGCGCCATTAATCCATCACCCCTTGAAATAAGCAATTGCATATAGTCGAATGGTATAAATAATATTAATACAACTATTACGACAAATGTTTGTGAACATATTGACGTGGCTATTCATCTGTTTAACATACCCGCATTATAAGGATATCATCGCTATGAATTGTTCATATCCAATCACATTCATTTCAAAAGGAAACAAATTCTGACGGAAACATTTTCATATCATAATATGTAAATTTAATATTAAAAAATGGCATACTTTCAATTAGAGCAAATAATGACTTACATTCCTTTAGTACAGTTATCATTTAACTCATTACAATGCATCTAAAATCATAGTCATTAACCCCAAGTTTGGTTAGATAGCTGTTGGTAGAGACCATCAAATTTTAAGTTCAATGGCGCGGCGTGTGAAATTCAAGCATCAGGGTAGGGGGGACAGTTCGTTTCCCTGTGCAGCCTGCAATTTTCCCAGAAGTCCAGGTCTTTGAAAAGTCATACAGCTTTGGTGAAGCTAATGGTGCCCATAGGCGTCACACGGAATCGAACCTGGACTCCAAGGTTATTAGACTAGCGCTCTAGCCACTCCACAACAATGCCCCCTGAATTTACCTAAATTGAAATAAAAAATAGTGTAATTTTT
Source organism: Calopteryx splendens (assembly GCA_002093875.1). NCBI lineage: Eukaryota > Metazoa > Arthropoda > Insecta > Odonata > Calopterygidae > Calopteryx > Calopteryx splendens. Next base: position 341,189 of record LYUA01001493.1, read on the forward strand.
CAGTCTTAATCATTCATTGAGAATTAGCTGTTTCCAAGTGACTCCAACAGTTATCATACTTATTTCTTTATCATTCTTAATTATTTATCTAAAATTGTATAAGCTGTAAAATAACTAGGAAGCAAGAGGGTTGCTAAAGAATGAAAAAGAATACGCAAAGCGGTTCTTCGGAAAACATCAAATTCTAATGTACATCACCACCAGGAATACACAAGTGGCTCTTATTTTTCATTATCTTTCCAATTCCTTACGGCCCCATTTCTCCTTCACCCCGAGACTTCATCTCTCTTTAAAGACAAAAATAAAATAATCATCACAAAAAATGTCGTCTCACAGGGAACACGGTTGAGATCCTATTAGGAAATAAGTATTTAAAATGGATGTTTACCTTATGCAGCATATTGAAAAAATCATTTCAATTTCAAATGCCTCATGCATAATTATGTATTTCATTGTTTCCATTAATGACTACGGGGAAGGTCGTTCCCCGCAGATCAAATGGACTCCCAAAAGTTGATTGACAAGAAGCCGTCCTCATCCAATATGTTGACTAACCTTTAGTGATCCGGAAATTGTGAGCGCAAATAAAAATAACAGCAAATTAATACAAACAGCTCCACCCATGCAGACCGCAACCGCCCACTCTAGCTACCACGGCACCCTTCTTCGCATATGCCGCGAGTGGTCCCTATGGAAGGAAATTTGCGAGCCAGCCGCAGCAGCCAAGGGATCTCCAAATCTCCACCCCATCAGTCGGACAATGTTGTCTTTCCGCTCTACTTTCAATCATTCCCTTTGTGCTCCGCAACTCATAAGCGCATGCATGTGCTCCCCGCGTGTGTTCTCAGCGGCTTAAGAGTCGACGAGGAGGTATGCGGCACTAACAGATGAGGATCGGGCGCACCGCACTCCATCCCATCCACTCCCGGACCCTTCCCTACAATGCGCGCTCTCTTTCTCAATGCTCCCCACCCCCCACACCCTCGCGTCACCCGCATCAAAAACCCTTTGCCTATTTTTCTTTCTCCGAAGCGTACATCTCTCTCTATCCCTCACTCTCTCTCTCTTCCTCTCCAAGCAGCCCATCCCGCTCGAGGGTTTGCACGTGACCGGGGATGGGGAGTTCAACAACTGCGCGTGCCGACTTGCCCTTGAGGTCGCCCCGGCGTGGATCCAGTCGCGTGGGCGAGCGCCCAGATAAATACATAAATCGAGGCTCCCCTTGCGAGTGCGTCATCATCGGCCGAGCCCAAACAGCTCACGACACGGTCCCGTGAACCTTGCAGTTGAGCTCACCCATCGTTTTTTTCCTTCTTAACCTGGGAACTTGGTATAAACCTATCCACTGGGGCATTAGACGTTTCAGAATTAAAAAATCCCACCGCATCAATCTCTTAAAAAGCATTGAGTTCTAAGTAGGTGGGTAGATACCGCCCAACGAGGCGCCATATAGAGATTTTCCGCCACTATTTTTCAAAGTTTATTTCATTACCAAAAGGCCTCCGAGTGGAAGTTCGGCCAAAATTAAATTTAAATGATTCGAAAATGGTTTAAAAACTGGTAACTACATTATTATTTCCCCATCCACTACATCAGGCATTTCTTACGAAAAAAAGGCACCGAATGCTCATGCAATGCTAACAACTCCTTTTAAGAGTTTGTTCCTAAGCCAAGAGCTTACTAAATTGCTTTCACAGGCCTGAAAGATTCAACAACGTTAATCATAATTTTTCACGTTTTCAAGATGAAATTGTTAAGACT
>LYUA01001493.1:350734-361670 GCA_002093875.1 Calopteryx splendens
AAAACCTTACCCCTCGCATCTCCTCACAAACCCCCCTGAGGGCCATCCCTCCCCACCCCCCGAGCTCAGCCCCTCCGACGAAATCTCACCCATTCCTTATCCACCCCCTCTCCGTCTGTCCCTCCCCCTCTCTCTATCTCTATCTCGCCCCCCACCTCCCTCTCTCGCCTAAACGCCTCCTCCGAAAACTCCCACCAACCTCCTCCAAGTCCCTCGTGACCCCCAGCACCAACTCCCAGGAGATGATGACGCCATCCAGCCGCCGCCTCGCCGTCGCACGAAGCACCACGGCCGCCCACCGAGGGCGCGGGCCGGAGCCGTAATAATGCGAGTGGCGAAAAGAGCGAATCACACGGAGGGCGAAGAAGGGGACGGGGAGAACAAAAGGTTTCGAGCGGAGGAATGGGATCGTCCCCCCTCCTCCACGCGGATCCCTCCGTGTACAAGGACCATCAGAATGCCCCCTCCCTCCCCCCGTATCCTTCTCTTCCCTCTCCCCACGAACGCGTTCCCAATCCCCGGACATACACCTCCGCCCATTCCTACCATTCTCCTCCTACCCCATGTTCTAGGGATCCCTCCTAACCTGTCTATTTATGCGTCCACACCTCCCCCTCTCCCCCTCGAATTTATCCGCACTCCTTTTCGAAGGCACGGATCTCCTATCATCCTCCTTTTCATCATACGTTCTCTCCGGATCTTTTTCGACACCTAACACAATCGATTATTAAAATTACTTTTACCCTCGATCAATAAACATTCAATAAAATGAGTGCAGTTTAAACAAGCTCGCGGCATTTCTTTAAATTGGTGGTTTTTCCTTTTTCATGGAAAATTCAATACTTTGCAAATAATCAGACATTGCTAATCTTAAAAAAAAATCTTAATAGATTCCTATGCATTAAAAAGCAACGCCATTTCTATTTCGCAGATGTAATAATGATACTTACAGAGATTTCTGTACTTAATGAGTGTATTAGCACCTATACTTAGTATCTATGGACTCTTTGGGCTATTGCTAGTGTACCTTTGTATTTCTTATTTCCTAATACATAAACATTCGTGAGTTCACAGTGTTACACAGTATAAATTGTGCCTGTGCTTCAACATATTACTGCGGCATACGTACCGTGAAGGGTAAACGGACCACCTCTCACTCACGTGAACGACTGGCTGGTAAAATAGGAATCAATGCACCTTTCACACGTTTATATGGGGAAACATTGGATGGCATTCATTGGTGCACAATATTGAAACTGGCTTTACCTTTGTACAATAACGACCGTCCATCTAGCACACTTATCAAAATTTTAAAATTTCTTATTGCACAATTACTGAACACCGTAAGGGAAAAACCGTAGAGGAGATGTTGAAAAGATTGAGGGAAGTAATAATTTAAAATAAAGGATAAGTAATTTATTACTACTACAAAATACTTTGCAGTCGAAAGGTGGTGGAAAAGACATATTGGAGAATTACAGGACCTACGAATCCTAAGATTTCTTTACAAGTGATGAAGACATCCCATACACCCCTATTCCACACTGCCCAGTCTTCCGTTATAGTTATACCGTCAGCGAAGAGGAAATATTACAAGCATGTACCAAGGAGTGCGCCTACTTTCATTATCCACTAGATTTTATTTTGGTAACATTCCAGGAAAATGTCTTTACTGTACTTCGACGATAACAATATTGCACAAAAGAAGCCTTATAGCAGAAATATTTATAACTTAATTTGAGAGGGCAAACCGTGGCCTGGAATATTACAGGCAATATTTCTACGATCTTCTACGCGTGAAACAGATGATGATCGGCGTAAAGGGAAGCAATTACGCAGAAACGACTATTTTGGCGGAGAATATGACTGGATGAAGAAGGCTCAGTCTTAAATCCAATTCTGGGACTTCTTACTGCTGGTGTTGATGATGATGATGACATGTTCCTCCATTCAATATTTCTCATATTTCCCGAACTCCTTCCAATGATCCTGTCCCCGCCTCACCCGCCCTTCCTTCACATCGGCGCTCCTCCGACACCACTATCCGATCCATCCCCTCGCCGTCATATCATCCCCTCCTCCCCTTTTACCCTTCACCATACCCCGTACATCCCCAGTTCGCCTTTTCCCTCCCCGTCCAATATAACCATCCCCCACCCTCATCCTTTTAACCCCTCCTGCCAGCTTCCTCCTGCCTATTAAACGAGGAATGGTTTACAATAAACCCACGAGATCGCTTAAAAGGCCTAACTCGATCACCTAGGGAGTAGCCCGGGTGCGGTGATGGTTTAGGGAAAGGGAAGCCCCTCTTCGCTATGCGAGCGTGTTTGTGACTCACCCCGGCGGGACGGGAGGAGCATGGGGGGAAGCGAGAGGGGCTCTCGGCGGAGATGGGACATTATAATGTGGGCGAGCACACGAGGAGGGGTTTGGTGCGGACCAGTGTCTAGGCCAAAGGGGAGGGAAAGCTCTGCGGGATGGTCGCTGGGGGTGGGGCATGATCGAAGGGATGGGATAAAAAGAGTTGGTTTTAATTAAGCCCTGCTCGATTGTTTAGTTTTCTCTCGAGGTTAAATTAAACCCGGAGCCGCTTGCTGAATATGCCAGCCCATGATCGATTTAGATCAACCTATGCAGCCAGTTTTTGCATAAATTTATCAAAAAAAACATTGACGGGATTAAACAAAAAAAGCCGGAAATGAGTTTTATTGTTAATTCGCGGACGTTCTCATGGCATAATGATAAAACGATGAAATGATTTATTCATAAGAACTAATACAATAACTATACTTAGTAGGTATTTAAAATCGTTCTTCAATATTTCATTACGTTTCAACTATTAAACAAATACCTAATATATTGTCGGGTAATTTACATTTATCACATTTACATTACTCGTCTAATTAAAATATGAATTAATATTGGAGACTAAACATAACAGGTTATTTAGCGATCTGTCAGAAACACACTTCTTTCATGAACCGCGGGGATCCATTATCTTTTTGAAGGGTAGTTTGTAAATCTTCATTCAAACGATTTTCATTTCTGTTAGTTCTGCCAATTTCAGTTCCAATGATTATCACATCCATATGGGCAGCTTAAAAATGTTATCGCGATCACACGCACAAGTTTCTCCTATTATAATTCCCGGTTCAAGTTGTTTTTTTCATGGAGGATTTCCACACGCTATTATTTCAAAATCAATATAAATGCTGGATAACAACTACCCTGACATGAATATAGCGCGGACAAAATATTAACGGAAAACCTCATACTTATTTATATTTTCATTTAGGAAGCCATCAAAGAACAAATAATTTAACTAAGAAGTAAACTTAGAAACCGCGGATGAGCAAGGAGAATCTGGCCACCTAAGACAAACATTTCATATTTCCCCGAAGCTCATACCTAAATGCTCAAATGGTAGGTACGCTCTGGTTGAAAGTTCGGACGTAATGAGAACGCTGCATAGCGCCGCAGGAACAGGAAGGCACTCCATCCATCGCCGTGTTGACGTGCGGACTTATCGTGACCGGATCGAAAAAAACCAATCCCGGAAGGGCAGTAGGAAGAGGGAGGAAAATTTTTCATAGCCCGCAGGGATATCACGTGCTACGCTGCTGTTCTCTGTGCTCACATTTCTCCAGGGAATTGACGCCCGGGAACACGGACAGGGAGGATAAAATTTTCAGATCCCCAAAGGTTTCCCGTTGAGTGTGTTTGTGTGTTTGCCCCATACGCAGACTAGGGTGAGGGCGGAGAAGAGTGCTCGGAAAGCGTGGAAAAAAAATGTATATATGTAAACACAAATCTTTGTCTGAGTTCCCATTGGAAATTTTCGATAGACGTAAACAAAACAACGCCCAGGGATAAAAATTATGCATTTCGGATTGAAAAGAAGCGCTCACTTGTCAGTGACGAACCTAGGAGGGGATTCCTCCCCCACTCTTTTACTCTTCGTGGTAAGCAACTGCGCTCGATGCGATGGATCGTCACACAGATAACGGGCCAATTAGGGTTTTATAAAACAAATCCTAAGGTTGGTTACCTATTCATTAAAATACTTAGAAAAAATTTTAAAATTCACAACACATATGTTTGTGGATGTTTTTAAATCAGTTTTTTTTTAAACATTTCATATCCACCCCTGCCTCTTTTAGTTACTCCACTCACACTACAGAGAATGCAAGCGCATTTACAACTATCCAGAGTGCGCTCCCTAGAGTAAGTATACTCTCAATGGCTGCACCACTAAATCCCTGCTCTCTGAGACTGCGTGTCATTCTCCGCTCTTTTCCATGCGAAAAAAATTCATATACACAGCTTCCCCCTCCAAACACCCACACTCCCAAACCACCCGCTTACCCACAATACCCCACCCATGCGATATTCCACGCCATGCCGTCCCCTAAACCCTCCCCTACTCCCCTCCCCCAGCGCAGCATTCCTTGTTCAGTCAAACAAGCGGAGGTGGTTCGACAAGCCCCAGTGACGATGATGTCAGGGAAAAATTTCAAGCAATGCACATTGGTCTTTGTCTGGAAAGGGATGAAATATGGTTTGTTGAACGAGTAGACGTGTTGGAATGGATTTTAATATTCATGGTTTATTTTTTGCTACTCGTGATTTTTTGCGCAGGTCGCACGTGGCGGGTCAATATAAGTTAAAAGGAAAATACTCGGATGCACTGTATTTGCTAATCCATGTGCGAAGACTGCTTTAGTGAGAAATGGCAAACGGACAGTTGGATTGGTTATATTTCTCCCGCATTAGCATAAAAATTTTATTTCAAACTGCTCGTATTCCTCAATTATTCTATACATTTTAATTCCTTACCGTCCGGTCTCTGCTAGAAACATTTTATAAAATTATAATCAGTATTTAATTTTGAAAGAAACAATTCCAAATTAGGTCTTAAACATTAGCATAAAAATGCAATTTGATCAGCTGAAATCCATGTTAAACAAACAAACTTCATGAGACAATTAAAGGCGTGAAAGCTTCTGTTAAGCTACCATTTGAATAAATGACAAGATTGCCACTATATATTTAAATTAGGTACGTTGAAAAATAATACATTTCCAACTATAGTCAAATATTGATTCATAAATAACTCTTATTTCTGAGGATTAATTCGAAGAAATAGAATGGTAGTATTTATCCATGATATCTCATAAAAGTCAGCAATCTATATGCACAAACTCATCTAGATGCACGATTATATCCCCATTAATTAATTCAATGCCGTTTTTACCTTCCTTTTAGGAATCAAATTGTAAAATCTATAGCTTGCTCTACTGTAGAAATCGTGCTCATGGCATTTGGTGTACACCGGGTGTAATGATAAAAATCTTATTGTTATTGATTCGGTGAATGCAATTCAATTTTATACTTAATCAATTTATAATATTCTCATAATCATTAATCCAAAATTCATAATTTAATAGCTACAAGGAATGAAGAAATTATGGCATATAATGACCATTCGTAGTCAATGTGCAGTCTCCTTGTAATTAAAATTAATTTGATTGTAATTTGTATTTAAAAGTTACACTTACCAAACGGACAACATACGTCTGCGTTGATGGCCTGAAAATGAGAAATTAAAGATTAAAATATGTTTTTTAATCATGGGCGTTCCCATTAAATGTCAGGCCAGGTGATTTCAAGGTACCATATGAAGTGCAGAAAAGATAAAGCCCAGCTTATCACATGGGTATCAACCAAATATTTGTCCAAGTTATTCAATTGGATGTGATTTAAGAAGGAAGATATTTAATCACATGCGATCCACGGAAAGGAATCGCAAAACAATTTATTATTCCTAGGATGCTACTAAAAAATACTTATGTCAGCCCAATGGATTCCATTTCTTAGTCCATTACATTTCAAAATTAAATTCTCAATGGATTAATTTGATTCCATTAAGTTTAATGAGTTATATTTAAATCATCATAAACCATGATGGAGAAGATATCCTATTTTGAGATGCAAGATTGATATCAGATTGATAGTTGTAATTGCAATATTCTAAAGAAAATTATTTACAGGATCACCAAAATGGCAAGGCAACATTTATACCGGAGATAAAGCAGATATTCTCAACGGGTAACTCCAGAACCAGCTCCAGCAAAGCTTATCGCGGTCAATTTGACCGAAACTTCATACAAATGAAACAACATAGAAGTATAGATTGAAGCGTAAGATGTGAGCCACTACAAGCTTTTACCAGTAATTTTTTATTATTAATACATTCAACATTACAATCTATTCTTTCCCGAAAACTCAGCAGTTCGTGACCTATACGGGTAATAAAAAACATCCCGGACAGGACAGAGAAAAAAACTAAATGGGCTCTCTCTCTAGCACCCATGAGAACCCCAATTTCCCGTCGCTCGAAAATCCAGATCTCCCGTAGGCTCCCACGAGAAATGGACGAAAAAGGAGCTGGGCTCAAATCCACGCGGAAAAGACAAAAACCTTAGGGAGGGGGGGAGGGTAAAAAAGCTTGGACCGACGGGAAAAGCTCTCCGTCGCGTATATTGGGTCACAAAGGCAATCTACAGCAACAAGGGAAATCGAGGAAGGGGAAAGGGGAACTCATTGCGCGGAAGACTGGGGTGAGGGGACATGTGAGAGGGGAACGACATGAATTGTCTGAGGAAAGGGGATATACGGTACGAGGAGAGGATTGAGGGGGGGTGAGGGGACAGACACCATTCGAAGAAAAAGAGTGGGAGGGAACTAGGGGGAGAGTGGGGATGGAGAGGAGGAGGGGGGTGGGCAGAGGGGCACGGCATAAAGCAATGGGCAGAAAGGGCACGCACGGCGGACGGTGAGAAGGAAGGAGGCACATGCCTCCGAAGAGGCACGCGTGGCCATCGCCCACTGCCCCCCCCCACCCCCATTGCTTCCACAAAAGACTTTCCCAGGGATCTACAATGAGCCACCGCCGCGGTAGGGGGATGTGCCCCGAGGAGGGAGGCCCGGAGTCACGGAGCGCTCGCATTCAAAAGTCGGGCATTGAAGTCACTCAGCACCCCACCCGCTCGCCCCTCTCGGCTCGGGCGTCTGGCAGGGAGGAGTGTGGCCGGTGACACCGCGACGGCGGCTGTCTGGTGGGGTGGGAAAGACGTGGGGTTATGAGGGATGGGGAGGTGATGGGGGAGGGACCCGCGAGGGAGACGACGGCGGCTGCATCTGCGAGGCCACTGCAGTGGCGGCGGCCGCGTGCTAAAGAGCGCGAGGAGGAGAATGGAGGCGAGGAGGTGTGCGGAAGGGTGGGGGGACGAGGAAGTAGAAAAGGTCCAAGAGGAAGGGGGGTGAGGGGCGGTGGACCGGGGGGCATGTCATGTGTGCGGATTGAGAGAGAGAGAGGAATAATGAGTGGTTTGGGGCGTGGAGGTACACCCGGGTGGGGTGGGGCAAGCGTGGGGACGGAGTAAGAGGGTTGAGGATGCAGTTACGAAGGGATGGTAGCAGGGGAGTACGGCTTCCATATTTTTTTCATGGGTAGAAAGAGTTGGTTGTTGAATGGGGTGTAGATGGCAGGCACAAAAGGCAGTGACTGTGAAACCATTTGCGAGAATGATGTTTTTTAGCAGAAGACTCATGATGGATGGGCGGAATAGATTGCAAGATTATCTTATCAAAGAATGTGATTAATATAAGGATAAGAAATGAGAAAGAAAAATATATTTTCTCATCGATGACAAACTGCATGTAAACAGAATAGACTTTTATATACTAACTTAATTTAAATACGCATATGTGATCGCAATCGTCTTAAATATTAGCACTAAAATGTTCAATATTCAGTTAAAATAATGAATGATAAAATCCGCTAAAAAATTCGAGCTCGGTCGAAGTTTTATTCAATGTGTTTATGTTGGTGAGTAATCATCCACTGTATGTTCTATTTGGTTTAATGATAATAAGTACACGTGTATCATAATTTACAATTCTGCTGTTAAAAATCCTTCCTATAGTTAAACCTTCGCCTTAGTCTTTTCCGAGCTCAGATCACATTCACGGAACCTTCCAGGTGAACATTTAGTCATTGGCATAGCTGCATTAATTTATAATTTGTACATTGGAACACGGCAGAGTAACACCTGCAAAATCTAAAAAGAGAACTGCTTGTAGATAAAGGAATTAATGTAACGAATGTTGTAGCAAGTAAAGATTATTATTCAATGAAGGGTTTAAATAATTAAAGTAAAAATTTTTTTGGAGCAATAATTTTCACTTAATAATACGAAAACTGATTTTCCAGTACATTATCATTTAACCATATTCTTTAGGATTAGCTAATAAATTCCACAATTTGCATCGGCCAGCACAAAAAACGACGCCGTTTCGGGTTGTTGAGTTTTACGTTTTCTTTCAAACAATCGAGTAGGCTATTAATAAAAAATTGGTAATTATATTTGGTAAAGCCTATTTGAAAAAATATAATATACGTTCAATAATTTCATATTAGGATACATTTAATCAAAATGTTTATCCCTTATCCTTCTGATATTCTCAAATACTTCCATATATGTGACTTTGCATCGCGTCGAACCGAATAAACAGCTCAAGAATGAGTTATACCACTAGGATCATTGAAGGATACGGAAGGATATGAAAAAGTCATCCATATCCGATTGGTGACGGTTCACTAACAGATTCATTATGATTGGATACGGGAATCATCATCCAGCCGCACGTTTTTTAAGCTGCTTGATACACGACCTTCGCACTCTCCTGCGCTCCAATGTGGCACGTGCGGCACGCGTTCCAGTCAAGAACGACCAAAGAGGGTGTTGATGTCGATAAAGCCACGGGAGGGAGTTTATGACGTGTCGCAGAAAATTTATGCGAAAAAGTACTCATAAGGATTCGCATTTTTTCCCAGACTTGCCAAGTTTTTTTAGACAACGATGATGTTTTAGCGCATATTACTCTCATGTCTCTCGCTTTTCCCCAAAAATATTTTTCAGCGTTAATCAAAGGAAGGTACAAAGCCTTGTTTTTCGCATAATGCCCGTAATTTTTGGGCACTTTAATCGAAGGTTAATGCAATGAATGTTAACTGTATGATTTCAAACTTTGCAGACTTAACCAATATTAAACCAGTTTTCATTTATTATAATTTTTTTTCTTTTCCAAATTCTACAAACTCTGACAATATATATATTTCCTTCCTATAGAACTGGTTTTTTGATGACTCCTAACGGGCATACCTATGAAAGTACGCACGTAATTTCAAGACTGCTACAAAGATTTCATAGGTGTGTTTAAATATTAATCTATTTTATACTGACAATGACTTAATTGGGGTAATATTTGTCTGACAACATTTTCTCATCGAGCTCTCCCATCACATATGTTTTAAAAACTATTTTTTTTTAATCTTGGAAGTAGTGGTTTACATTGAGGATAACAGAAGTTTAGGCGGTAGACGCGAGCTACTCCCATCATCACACATTCGAAAGAGCATTTAATGCATATATTCAAATAAAGTTTAGTAATTCCTCTCAGGCACGATACATAAACAAAAAACTGCCGTGTGATCATCCAGGAATCTGATTCGCAACGTGTCTGAAAGGATCTTGAATCTACATCAATTTACATTCTAAAACTTATTAGTCCTTGAGAATTCTCATTGCGAAAGAAACATTAATTGCATTATTGAACCAGGCTCTCGATTAAAAAAAACATTTTTTAAATTAACTGTATTGAAAATTATATTACCAAACCTCAGCGGCGGTATGGTAATATGTACGTAAACAATTGTATATTATTATTATGAATTTATCCGTTGGTAAACCCGCGCGGCATAGAATCCCCCATTTTACTAGCAATTGCCTGCTTTCACATGTGGGTTCAAATTCAAATGATGATCCTAGACACCCGAGCTAAATCCAAGCCTCACTTCAACAATACCCATTAGTTTCGTTTTTAAAGACAATTAGACAGTTGAAGGCGTTTATTTTTCAATATTCATTTATAAACCCCATTGGATTCAGGGTAACAGAAATACAAGTAAGTAGATATTTTTGCCGCTTATGTGGACAATTCTATATGGCTAAATAAAAGCAGGGAAGGAAAAGGAAAGAAAATTTACTAAAGGAATGATAATCAAGTTGTGGGTAGTGAAATTTTAAGGAGACGTAATGGAAAGAAATATGTTTTCGCGATGAACGGAATACCGGCCATTTTTATGTTTAGTTCTTCTAGTTTAGTCCTTCATCTAGTTAAGGGTTTTATTTAAAACTCCATTGCACATGATAAGTAACATGCTGGGCTAATGCATTTGTAAGGTATGCTAACTGAAATAATGTATATAAATAGATAAATGAAAAGGTGTAATAAACAAGCATATGTGCATCAATATTTACATCCATCTATGCCTTTTAAATTAATAACTTACTGATTGAAGAGCTTCACAAGGAGCAGGTATTTTTTTTAAATTAAAAGGTCGTTATGCACGAAGTGAAATAAACGAAAAATGTTTATATCACAACTATGGTGTAAAAATCTGCAACGACCTTATGACGTAACCATCATGTACTACTCGTAAATATGGATATTCTTAAAGTTGCAACTATGAGATTTTTCCGAGAAATAAGTACTCATTTTTATGGAAATGGATAGACGAAATAATTTTAACAAAAATATTAAGAGTATACCAATTGGCAACAATGAGTACAAACATTAATTCTGACCTGGATCCTATTAGCGGAGAAGTTGGATTGATGGTGGTAGAGATTAAAAGGAGCTATTCATCTTCCGTCGATACCCTGAAACTAAGGGTGAACGTCGGACTGTCTTTAAGGAAAGAGAAGTCGTCAACTCTCCTTGGAAAGTGTGAGTGCCGGAGAACCGTGTTATTGCCCCGCTGCCTAGAGTCCTCCGAAGCACTCCCGTCCAACATCCACACCAACGCCTC
>LYUA01001493.1:386448-398307 GCA_002093875.1 Calopteryx splendens
CTAACACCCCCTGCCACACGCCCTCGCGGCGGCTTGCGGGGTATTATGTAGACATGTAGATGTAGATGTAACTGATTACACCTTAACATTTCACTGTCGAATCTGTTGCAATATCAGACGTTCGCATTGTGTTGTGGCTGGTGATCGCCCGTGCATTTGCTGGTGATAAATTTGCGTCTTTCTCTTCTCACTTTGCTCTTTGATTTATTTTCATCCTCTGCTCTAATTCTTCAAGACTGATATTTGTCTTTACTGTTGAGTTTTTCTTTATTTCATTTCTGCTTCTTACTACAGTTCTTCTCCTGTGTTTATTTTCCCTCTTGCTTTCCGTTTATTTATTTCGCCGAAAGTTTTCCTTTCTTTACTTGAATTTTTCATTTACCTTCTTTGCTTGGTTTAGACTTAGCATAAAAAGCTACGCTGATAAGTGAGACGACCTTCCCTTAAAAGAGTAGCATTCCCTTCAGTTAATGATGAACTCTTTATTACGTACCTATCCTCAAATCAGATGAGTAGAAGAAAAAAACATAGAACACCTACTCTTCGTTGAATTTAAAAGACGCAAATGTAGATTAAATATTTTAAAGGAAATATCAACTATTGATTTTAACTATTTATTTTATTATTCCTTTATTATTCTTCACCCAACTTCAATGGCCCCTAGTTCATAGCACATGCATCAACAATTTAAGGCCTAGCAATTTGCCTCATTTGCTTAATTTCATCATGTAACAACAAATGATTGATATATTGAAAAATTCCTAAAAGTAGAATTATCAAAGCTTAACAATACTAACTAAATAGGTTTTTTTTCCAGTACCTGAAAATGACCATCAGGAAAGCTATTAGTACGACTTTCTGTGTTTCAAACGAATTTATCACGTTATTAGCTAGTTCCATACCTCAACAGAGAAAACGTAAAGGTATACATGAAAAAAACGTTCACGACTTACCTAACTAACTTGTGTGTCAAGGTGAATAACTGAAATTATGCTTTTAGGCAGACAATAATTCACAGAAGCCTACTGCTATGTTGCCAGTTCCTTTACCATATCATGTTACGTTAAGTCGATTCAATCGTATTACCAATAGATGTTTCTCACTATTTAATCCTTAAATTGAGATTATATCTCTATACTTCTTGTAAGTAGTTTTCTAAGATTAGGGAGTACCTCCAACTGATATTTATTCGCAATTATTGGTCTAATTCGCTAAAACTTCCAGTAAAAACCTATTATCAGCCTCACTAGTTTCGCAGAAAAATAATGCAAACACATCGACCTTAGGAGCTCATTAAAAAAAAAGATTTTTTCTGTTTCGTTAGGCCAAAAGTTCTACTGTCACTTTTCAGGATTAGTGCGCATTAAAATGAAGATAAAATATTTTGTGTGTTGCTCTACTGTGTAATACACTGGAATTTCATCGCCCAATTTCATTGATGAGAAGATGCAATAAAAAAACTTCCTTAGGCATGGATCTGCTACACTTACGGTAAGATATATTCAGGATTCCTTTTCGAAAAGGCGCTTTAAATATTCTTTGGCTTCATTATTATCGTTTTTCCTATTTTTACCGCAAAGAAGAATTCAAAATGCATCGCTATAGGAAATAGATGACTGTTTTAAGAGAAAACAGGATAAAAAGTGGGACTGTTTTACGACGACGTTGCCAGAGTAACCCTAGTTTATATTGCCTCCACAACCGAACGAAAGAGGAGCGGTGGGGCGGAGGTACTCGTAAAAATGGCAACGTCGTGTGTGGAGGCGGGATCCTAAAAGTATTCTCATGAGAGTACACCGTCGTCCCATCTGCTGCGGGCGTTACCGTCTTCGCCGAGGCTCAAATGGAGGAGGGTGAAGGGGTTTGGGGGGAGGGGGGAGAGGAGGCGGTGAGCAAAGGGTTCTTTCCTCTTTACCCCAGAGAGAGAAAGCACCGTAGTGTAAGGGAAGGGAACGTGCGAAGGGCGAGGACGGGGTCGTTCAGGGTAAGGAAGGCAGAAGGGAAGTACGTTAAAAAGGGAGAGAGGCCAGTGAGCGAGAGAGAGAGTAGAGTTTGGCTTCCTTTCTATTGTTTTGGCGCTTTGATGAATATTTCAAGACGGAGGGGAGAATAAGGGAAGGTCCAAGCGAGGGAGTCACCTCACGGCCGATGGAATGCTCGCCGAAGAGCCGATGGAGTGCAAGGGAAGGCCCCATTACGTTGCGAAGAGTGTCGCTAGGAAAAACCCAACTTGACAAGAAAAGTCGCCCAGCCGTAACATATGTTAGTCTATCACTAGGTGAGAAGGAAAACCCCAGTCCTCTCTGCAAAATTCGACCGCGAAGGCTCGAAAATACTGGCTTGCTCTCTAGTTTCGCGTATAATGTTCGGTTAATGCAAAACTCTCATGTAAAATCTGGTGTAGGGGTAGGTCATAAGCATGCTGCCCCAATAAATGCGACATTCGCGATATGATATTTACGATGTTGAAAAAATATAAAATAACAAAGAATCTAAAAGAAGACATTGACAAACAAATCCAAGGTTGATGCATTACCTATATGTATTTTATTTCGCTAGAAATTACTTATTTACTTTGTATCAAAATTAAATGGAGTCAACTGACAAAAGTTGGTTCTTCGAGGCATGACTCTCGAGCATCTAAATAATATTAAAGCGTAAAATATTTGCCTACAGTAAAATGAAAGATGATTTAAGTATGACGAAAAAATATAAATTAGAAATTTAGTGGCCACTAGCAATTGAGTCATTTGAATATAGGTTACAAAACACGAGAACAACTTCATGCACGTAATTTATACCTACTTTAATAATCATTCATCTCAGGTTTTCTCACTATGTTTAAACCTGGCCATTGAATTATGATACTTTTCACTAACTTCTACTGGCAATATTTTCAATACAAGCACGGTTCCTTTTTAACATAGTATCGACCATCGACCGAAATACGTGTTTAGAACGACGAGAGCAGATATCATAGGACGAAAAGGATGGATTGGCTGATAATAATCATTCTAGGGTATGGAAATGCGCTCACATATATAAATCAATGAGTTGTCCTACCAAACGATGAGATAAAAATCTCACAAGGCGTAAATGTGCATGATGATGGAGTCCTGTCCCTCTCGGCTGGAAGGTGAATTAGGGGGCAGAATAAACTCCACCAAGGAGGCATGATCGCGTGCCGAGGAGGAAAGTGCCCGAATAAAGAAGGACCTAACCGTTGAATAAGTGGGATGATGGAGGGAAATCGTTATATGAATAAATGACCCAAGATGCTGGGAAGTGGAATGAGTAATTGGATTCGTTCGGAGAAGTTTTCTGGGAATAAGGATGGAGAGGTGTGTCGTTGGATGAAAGGGTTGAGGTGGAAGAGGTGTAAATTTTTAGGGTGGGGAGCGCAAGGGGCCTTCCTAACCGCATTGTTGCCGCGGGCGAGGAAGCTGGTCTTTGAGTTCTAATGGGCAAAGGGCCGAGGTAATGACGGCTATCTTGCGTCGCAATGGACTCTACGCATGGGGCGGTGGTTTTGTAACGGCCTGCCTAATATAGGTTTCGAACCAATCTCATGTTGCTAGAACAAGGATATTCACAAAATAGTCCTCCCATTTGCTCTGAAAATAGAAAAGAAAATAACGCATGCGTGTTAGGACTTCGTATACCATACACGCTATTAATATATCAGCGCTAACTGCTAACACCAACATAAACCATAGAGGCAACAATAACAAAAAGTTACTCTTCAGCTGTGACAGTCGTTGATTACTCTTGTTTTTGTAAAGAGATTGAAGATTTCTAACCTATAAAATAATTTAACAGGTTCCTTGTGAAGTCATTCGCGGTGTGAATATATTTAATTTTTTTGGAAACTTGTAATAAAAAAAACACAATCTAAAATGACCAATCAGAGCGTACCTGATTCGAGGAGAAATATATGTAAGACGGCCAAAACCAGAATCAAACACTTCTGCCCTCACGACACCGACTGCAACACCAGCGGAAACTGTTTTTTCCAGCAATCAGCAACCGGCCACGGAAGAAATCCCGAAAGACATTGATCTTAAATTTTACCGGTTATTGATACATTCTTGAGAGACGCATAAAGCATAAAAAAATTAATAATTAATTAATAATATTAATTAATAAAATAATTAATAAAAAATACCTCCCAGAGTATGTTGACCACGATTCGACGACGTAATTCAATTGAATAAAGGTTTCAGATGAAATCGTCATTTTATATCAGCTAAGGGACATACTCGTATGATTAGAATTTGATACGAAAGGAAGGTGTATTGAAAACGTTTTTTTTAAATTGAAGATAGTAAATAACTTCTCTTACAGAGTCCATTTCCTTATAAATGATTAGATGGACCAAGATAACACAACAGATATCTGTTTAAATTCAAATTCGCCAAATTATGGAAAGTGCAAAACAAACACAAGTGCCTACAGTATAGTTTGTGATTAAGTAAGACAGCAATTAATTTAATCTTCGGTGCCATCTCCGAAATACCCCAAAATAAGGATCATTTACCACGGCCAAATCTATAGTAGAACCAGGAAGGCAGTGTTTCCTACATTTTTTCGTCAAATGACCTCTTAATGCTCTTAAAAACCCTGAGGAAAACCCTCCCCTTAAAAAACTGTGGACCCCAATAGTCTTTTAATGCAAGCTATATTCATCAATTTTTCCCTTATTAGAAATTACAATTTCCCGTTTGAGTTCAACTGAAAAAGAGGAATGCCATTTTCACTAATATTAAATAATTGTGTTGTAGTTCCACCTGATGAGTCGTGTATGATTCTTAAAATAAATATTTATAGCGGTTATAGCATGCAAACAGATCCTCGGAATTTAAAATTAAATCGAAAACACCCAAGCTAAAACTAACGATAAAATATTTCGACAACAATGTTAAGAATCTAAGATGGCAACTCATAAAATTGGTCATAAGGTGCCAAACGAAATATATAAAATAAAAAATTCACCGCATTTTGCTTTCCGACTAAATGAAAATGTTATTTTTTTAAATGTGAAAATACCTTAAGGTTAATTTGAAGGACTTTTAGCCTGATGGAAAAAAGATACGATACAAATGCAAAATTATATTGTATTTACTTCGAAATTAACCATAAGGCTGCATCGCCCCAAAGTGTTTTTAAATATTACAATGGAATATAGGAAATTGATTTCAAAAATCGATCCAGAAATTGATGTTTCCGCACTATTTAATTGAGAATCATAAATTTATCTACAATCGAACCCGAGACCAAAACTAAAAAGGGCCTATTACAGTGAAGTGAAAACATTTAATAATAGGCTAAATTTGATATCCACGTCCTCGAGGTTTAGGCGAACAAACATAGGTACACACAAACTCGAAATTAAATAGTATATTAAGACAAATATTAAATATTTATCAATTCATTTTAAATGATAATAATAATACCATTGCATTTTAAGCTAAACAAAATATTTTCATTAAAAATAACTATGTAGACAAACAATGAAATAGTGAGAAGAGTTGTATTATTTAAATTTTTGCAAATCTCTTTAATAGAAAAAAGCTGAATTCTCATACCTATCAACTTCAGTATTCAATCATTATTATAATTTCTTAAGCACATGCAGGTAACCCTAATTACATCACAAAATTATATATTGTTTCTGTTCGTGTGTGTAGGTACGGGATCCACGTGAATAAAAACAAACCTAGGCGGGATACGAACCCGCGACCTCCGGGTTGGCATGCGAGGAATTCACCCCACCTCCACCGCGGCCAGCGAAATCGATTGTGATACGTTATTTTGATTGAAAAATGATAAGATAATTCAGCCTCACTCAGATATGACGTTGGAAAAAAAAGGAATATTTAATATCCTTCTCAGATAATTGTCGATTCTTCTTCTTCTTTGATATTACAATAAATTCTGGAAGTGGCCATTTAATTACTAACAGTTAGTTGCTATGTGGAATCTGAAATTGTATCGATAAACTGTTCGTATTCTTTTACAACTTTGCATCAAGTAGTTAACAAACCAACAAGAAAAAATAGAGCTTTAGAATTTTTAGCCTGATTAGCCTAAGTAACCCTGAACACACATTTATCACACATATTGATGCAAATGACGAGATAAGTGATCACAATGCCATCCTTGCCAAACTTGAAACAACGGTACAAACCAAATTAAAGCCCCAGAAAAAACTCTTCGACAAATGTGACTTTAAAGAAAATGGAAATGAACTCAAAAACGTATTGCCAGGTTTGTTAGATAGTATAAGTCATTAAGGAATTGAAGCATTATGGAAGTCTTTTTCAAAAAATAATTCGCCAGGGAATCGAAACGTTCATATTCTGCAAAGACAAACATGATAATAACGCGACGCGCCTCGCGACGGTTTGCAAGGTGCTATGTAGATCAAGATGTTATTATTAACTATATTAAAATCCAATGCTCTATCTTGCACTTTGAATAGATCTTTATCCACGCATGGTATTTTAACATAACAAATTGGTCATTTGGAAAATATTTGTTCACTGAGTTATGCAGATTATCAAGATGCATACACATTTCCTTACACAATATCACATTCATTAATATCACCACCGACCTCGTCAGAAAAGTCTTTAAGTATTTTATTTCTTCTTAATCTGATGAAAATAACCGATGAAAATTATTTAGGGAATGCGATAGAGAAATATCGCGAATTTTTTTTAACTAAGTAAAGTAACCGGTCCTTCAGAAACACGATGCTAGGCATTTACCTATGCCATTATTATTCATACATGGCCTAAAGCGTTAAAATTGACTTACAGTAAAAGTTTGTCAGTCTATAGGAAATACTTACTCGAGACGGTCAAATTTCACTTAAATTACGGGTGAAAAATTTTCTGGAATTCATAAACCAAGAAAAAGTAATTATTTACAGTCTAAAAGTCGAACTACTTTAGTCGATTCTGCTTTAATCTTATACTGTGTATTAGGTAAGGGTATTATTCGCCGTTCACTGATTCTCTTTTCGTATTTTATTTTGACACCATAGCTATTGATTCTAACACTTTGAAACAACTCTTATGGATCCGTATTTGCCGAGTCCGTTGTTTGACAAACTATGTAGGTTTGGATGGCTATAAAGGAAGATAGCTAGTAAGAGCGCAGTGGAAGTACTGAGAGAAAACTGATTTAATCTCTGAAAAAGAGCGTTTACATCCTAAATCAGGAGTGGCGAACTTATGGCACACAAGCCTATGGTTACTTTTAGAAATATTTTCATGCATGCCACTCGCTTTTAATCTTTTAAAAAATAATTCATTATAAAAAATGATTGTTAGAAAAAACAAAGATATCTCAACACTGAAGCCATGAATGTCTTCAGAGACTTAATATTAAATAATATCTAAATTTAAACATTATTGAGGTAATGAATCTGGCGAGTAAACATATTTCCCCCCTATCTTTAGATTCGACCCTGTATCGCGAGCTAGAAAGTTTCGCTCCCTCCGCATCCCTCGCTTAAACCTGCTAGTATCTTAGAAATTTCTGGAAAAAAAAGAATAAACAAGCGGGCACAACTCATTACTCGCCCTTGCGATGACAACACCATACGTCGTATACCTCCACGAAAACTTCACGGTACAAGCATGAGAGAATGAGAATGAAAGTAGCAAATCAAGTTCTAGTATTATTATTAAAAGAAGGCAGATCTCGCAGAAAGAATCTCGGGGACCCCCAGACGCCGCGGACCACACCTTGAGAAACATTGCACGAAGGCATTGCCGAGTGACAAAATAAGACCATGCTTCTATAGCAAAGCTAACCTGAAGAATTTTTTATTGCGCACAAAGGCTAATTTCCATTTAGGAAAAGAGCGGAGTTTACCAAATTCAGTGCGAATGCTCTGCCTTAACTAAACAGGGAACACAGGACAGAAACTCCAGAAAAGGATAAAGGAACATTTTAACTGCTTTGAAAATTCAAACCACAAATCCCAATTTAATAAACATCTCCTCGAAAAGTGTAGCACAAGTAACTTAATTCCTATGTCCTTAACCCCTCCTCGACCTTATATTGTCCTGGTGTAGTTCACCTGAAGATGATTTTACAGTCGAAACCTGCATTGTGTTAAAATAAAATTGTGGAAAAACCTAGATTATTTATCTTTTATGACGAGTAAACTACTTTACTTCTCTCTACCGTAATCTCGAGCAAAACAAAATTACTCTATACTCATCATGGGCACAAGGCATTCTCTATAACATAATCTTTGAATTGAGGTTAGATACGCAGTAATGCACTCAGGTTTGGGTGGGCACGTGGCTATATTTTTTCCCTAGTGTCAAACAAACATCTGCATTAAAATATGAGGCGATTTGTAACGCGAAATGTCTAAATGGACGTCACTTCAATGTTTACGTAGATCTTCTTACAGATCCAACACATTTCAATTTGTCCATTTGTTTTGATGATTTATGGCGTTGATCTTGGAATTATTTTAAATTGTTCACCTCTCATTCACCCTTAAAGTACGAGTCAGAGAACGATGATTTTACATTCATAAATGGAACAAAACTAATGTAATCATTGACTAAACAAATAAATAGCTCCGAATGGGACAGACCACTTCCATCCAGCTTTAACAAGTTCATAAGAGCCAGAAAGACTCGTTCATCCAATATCAAGGAAATGCAAATCTAAGAGAACTTCGAGCCTATTTTCAATTACTTTCCCCATCACCTTTCAACCCTTCTAAAACTCCTATTTATATACTATTATTCCCATCCATTAGTAGTTCTTTTTCACCTCTTTTAGAATAAAGATGGCTAGTTTATGCTGATTCGCTCGAAGAAAAATTCACCGAAGTTACTAATTTCTCTACAATCCGTTTCTCTCTTTACCTCTGTTCCCTCATTACCCTCAGAGGTTTTTCTCCTTATCCAGTTTTTCCAGTTTTCTCCTTATCCAGAGTCCAGTTTTTTTTATTCCGACAGCAGGTTGAGGGGGCACTCCCGATAGCTTCCCTTATCCGACGACGCTTAAGAGGTTGACGGCCGGATCCAATTAGATGGACTCATATTTTCTGCCATCAACGCAGCCACTTTCCCCATTCCTCACCACCCTCCTCACCGACCTCGCACCACAGATCCTCCCTCATTGGCCATTCATCCACCCTTCTTCGTTCGCCCACGTCCGAGCCACTCTTCTTCGCGCTACCGTCCTCCTTCACCCTTCCGCCCCGTTTCCACAACCCGCTCTCCCCCACAACTCCTTTCTCCCTTCGTCCCCCCTATCTCCCCTCTCCTCCGCCCCTCTCCCCCTTCCATCACCGAAGGGCCCACGTTTTTTCTCACGTCGGTCTCTCATGTTGTTGCTTTTTTTTTATTTTGCGTGGAATTGCATCATTTGTTAGGTGGAGATCGATCTGGTTTTTGGGTAAAACAAATGTTGGGAGCGGGCGAGGGTTGCGGTGGGGGTTGGGAGTGGCGGGGGCGGGACGGGAGGAAGGGCAAGGAAGAGACAGCGGTTCCCTAATTTGGCGAAATTCCTCCGATAACGAATGCCTGGTTTTCTGTTTTGCATTTTTTAGGCGCATGTCTTTCTGTCTCCCACCACTCTCTCCCTCTCACCCTCCCCCTCGGGTGAGTCGGAATTACTTTTTTGTCCTGGGGCTGTATTTTTCATACGAGGCCAAAATGTCCCCTTGTTTCCCCTTCCCCCTCCGAAACTCTCTCCCTCCGATCCCATATTGACTTCAAATGCAAGCATTTTTGATTGCAGCAGTTAATTTTGCGCTGCTTGAAATTTGACCCAAAATTTTAGGCATTTTAACAAACGCATAGTACGTTACGTAGCAGACAGATAAAGAGCACCCCGGTGAAAATGGAATGGGGATAATTACAATTAACTGAACCCTCTCTTCCAACATCTCTCCGATTTAATTGAATTTGAAATTTGTTTTATTGGTTGTCAAAAAATATTCAAATCCATGAATGTAATCAAGTTCAACATGGGAGGTAAATTTCAAAAATATAGATCCAAGTCACATCCCTGTTATCCGAAAACAGCCAAATAATGAAACCTAACACGAAGGAAATAAGTTATTTACATTAGATATTATATAACAATTGATGAACGAAATTTAAATGCATCCAATAACAGGTTATCCACACAGCTAATAGAAATATTTAATTCAATAAGGTAAATTAGGACTGAAATATAAACAAATGTCTCTAGAATTAAATACAAGAGTTTTATAAGTGGGAAGTGGGTCATTCGAAACCTGTTTGATTTTATCAAGTAAGAAATGATTTCTCATGAGTTAATTATATTCCAAGCACTAAGAGGCACTACATCAATATTCTTCTCTACATCAAATGATTAGTCACGCATTCGAAGTAGACTCCCGATTACGCCAGTAAATCTCTACGAGTTTGGTACACCTTCGGATTAAAAAACTCTGATAGCAAATTCCAAAGTAGTAAATTAAATAAGCAAAAAAAATGGCTAATTATTCCTTGCCCTACTAAACACATATTGCTACTCTTGATATATGCCTTTTGTTACAGTTCTGAAGTTAAAGTAAGTAATAATAAAACTTAAATTTTCCCTTTTTTCACATAATCTCGAATTAATGTAAAGGAAATTGCACAAAAAGTAAAAATGTTATCTACAATTAATTAAATAGTTAAAATTAAAAAAATTCAATTTGAGAATACGGTGATTTAAATATATCACCATAACTTACGGAAGATGTGTGAACAGTTTATTAAGTTCTAATAAGAGTACCTTGCTAATTAACAGAACTAAAAAAGAAACAATCCAAAGTACCTTTCCTTATCTTAGGCAGATTCTATAAAATCCCTAGTCTCTTATTCAAACATGTTAAAAATTCATTCACAGAATATATAGATAAAAATATTTCAGCATAGTAAGTAGATGGTCACTCTCTCTATCACGTTAAACTATTTAAACATCAGCATGAACGTAATAAACCTGCTTAAATTTTAGTACGAAACTCAAATATACTTCGATGGTAAAAAAAAGGAATACGAACGAGCAGAGAATTCTTCACATTGAAGAATTTCCATAATGCTGAATTTCCGATTTTTCCGCGAAAGAGTGCTACGGAGCTTAAATGGAAAGGAGATAACGGAAAAAAGACTCCCGACTCATAAACTCACACCGCGTTATCTTATTATTCAGCAGAAAAAGTTACGTCGAGAAAAATCTTGGTTGCCTCCTCGAAGGCGAAATAAAGGTTTAAGCGTATCTATCACTCAAAACCTCCCTGCCCTCCGCCACATCCACCTCGCGCACAATGAGAGATGACCGGAGTGCCTCCCCACCCCTTCACCCCTTGCCCTCGTCCGGGACCCCTCTCCCACAACTCCCTTCCTCCTCTTGGAAATGTTTCCTGCTCCCCACCGGCCACCCTCCTCCGTTCGCGCCCCATTCCTCAGAGACCGGCAGATCCCTCTCCTTCCAGACATCGGCAGGAAATCACAATATCCATCTCCCCCGACATCATCATGCCCCCCTTCCATTCTACCCCGCCCCCTTTCCCCCTCCTTCCCTCGTTCCCTCGCCCCCTTGCGGTGTTTCCCGTTTAAAACACTCTCCTTTCTTCCAGATGGCGCCTTAGCATCCGATAGACCCGCCTCCACCCCCGGCAATCTCTGCCACCCATCGCCTCCTCCTCCCCCCCTTCCATCCGCCCATCTGGGCCATTACAAGAGGGTGAGAGGCGGGGATAATAGGAGAGCCGAGGCGTCGGGGGTGGTGCCCGCTTGGGAGCGAGGCGGGGGGAGGTAAAAGGAGGTGTGTGGACGAGGAGGCGCGCCGGGAGGGGGGCTGAGG
>LYUA01001493.1:480765-490913 GCA_002093875.1 Calopteryx splendens
AATAAAGTTATATGTGAAAATCGCAAAGTTAATTTCTCATCAAGCTTTCCATTACTAATGATAGCTAGTATTAGGTTGCGGGAAATAACTAGAAATACAGTTTCATTGCAATGATAAATTGATCAGAAAATGCACCATTCCTAACTAAATTTTTAAAAGAAACTGCATTTTGCAATAAAATGCACAAATGTACTCGTATATTAACGGTAATGTCAAATCACGTTTATTACCTTCCACTACGTCTAACCACTTAAGCAGTACCCAAATGTATGAAGTGAAGCAAATTATCCAAGTTTTTCTCATTTTTAATTAGTGAAATTAACAGTTAATCATGTCAATTAGCACAAAAAAGTTCGCATTTCAGATTCACTCAGACGTAGGCAGTTTTCTTAAGAAAAAATTAAGTTAACATCTATTCCTTGTACTAACTGAAGCATTACTTGCATTGGCCGAAAGAACGCGCTTCTATTAATCCTTAGCAATACATTTGCTGAGCTATTTCCGTAATCAAATGGACGTGGGGTTATACCAACCCAAACTAATGACTATATCAGACACTAACATGCGAAATGAATAGGAGCCACGCTAAAGCTGACCTATACGCCGAAGGACGACGCGATAACTTCATTAACGGTCGCTGTAAACCCAGGAGATGTAAGGCAAAGGGGGAGAGAGAAAGCCAATTGGATTCTCCCTCTCAAATGACCATTTAGGATGCGAACATCTCGAATTCAAGGGAAACAAGGCTCGCCGGACACGGAAGAGCGGTGAGGCACGCGTCCCGCGCCTCCAGTCCAGCCCCAGACGGCGACGGACTGATTCCGTCACCGCGCCTGCCCTCCGCTCCCGACGGGCGAGTGCGTGGGAGTGGTTACAGAGCCGAGCGACGAGACGCGGGTGGGGGAGTGTACGAGTTTGTCGGGTGTGCGTGTGCGGCACGGGAGGGAGGCGGCGTTGGCGGCGGGGGTGGAGGCGGGAAGCGGCGGGGGTGGAGGCGGGATGCGCCGGCGGCACCCGCTAGGGAGGGAAGGGAGGGATCCGAGGCGCGCGGTTGGACCGAGGGCCGAGCGGAGCCGAAGTGGCGGTGGCGGAAACTCCCGAAGTGCTCTCCGGCGCAGCGGTTGAGAGAATAACCCTACGGAACATTTCAGCTCTGTTTCAGTTCTGTCGGAACCAGTCTTTCCGACGGACGTATTGTGGGGATAGGGTAGTGGACTCCGGGGGTTTGCTTTTACCGAGTGACGGCAGGAGACCAGCGCTGTCGGCGGCGGGGCGGATGGGGCTGGTGGATGAGGCACCGGCCCCGTGCTAAGCGGGATTACGAAGTTCCCGGTATTTTAAGGAGGGGGAGGTCGCGATCATTGACTGCCATCAGCTGAGAAGGATACGCAAAAATAGTTTACGGAAGCTTTTTGCAACTCAACCAATTTCATCCAAAAGAGTTGGTTGTCGACGTGTGACAGTATCAAAATCACCCACTGTCTCTAGGCACCGATTTCTTTATAAACGACATTGGGATACGCATATTTTGGAGATCTTCTCGTGTGTTTCACAAAATTCCACAAGCAGTGAGGGAAGAACAAGATTTGAATTAAATGTCCCGTCAATTTGACGTGTACTTCTGTCTAAAATTTTGTAGGGTTAATATTTTTCTCCGCCTGACATTTCAGTGTGTATTCTTAATAATGAAATCGCTTCATCTCTAAACAAACTTAATTCCTATAATCTGTTTCGCCAAAACTGTGTATTTATTGGTGACAGTGCTTTGGGTACTAGGAAGTGCGAATTAATGTTTTATGTTAATTTTTGTGGTGAAAAATCGACGTGCAAAGTGTTTAAAAGTGGCCCACTAATTTCCTGGGAGGAAGTAATCCATTGTTTTCAAGCCTCTCAACAAGTGTGTCTTTCCCCGCCGTAGCTGAGTTGGATTAGTTAAACTACCTAGGAGTATCTTGGATCCATCGAGAACTTCAAAAGGTGAGTAAAAATTAAATATTTATTAACTGTTTCCTCATTTTTCCGACATTTTATCGCCGAGTAAAATATTTATTCTTTCTTCGTTCTCTGAAGATTCAATCATTAAGCGGGGAAAAAATAGTTAATATGGAGTCTTCATTAAGGATTCGGGTATGTAGAGATACTGCATTAGGGGGTTCTTCCAACAAAAGTTGGACACACGGGAGGTCAGCTATTGCGATAATCTTAAGGAGGAAATAAAAGGCAAAATAAGAGAGCGTTATCGCATGCCCTCCAAATTCTCGCGATCAAAGAGAACGACGGAGATCAAAGCGAAGGTCAGGATTCATGTGAACAAATAAATTGTAGACTTCGCATCAGAATTTATCACCTCATGAAAATTCAAGTAGGGAGGTACTTTGAAAGTGAATATCGATTCTAATATATGATATTCATTTTTAAGATCCGTTCCACCATCCATTTGAGAGTAGGGATTCACATTTAGAAAACGACACATATATCGAATTGAAGGCTCTTTATATCGTGCCACAATGCGTAGAACTTAAAGGTAGTCGGTATATTAACCAATTCTGAATAACATAAATTTGATATGTTTTTTAAAAAACGGCTTTTTTCAGTTTTACACTAGCAATTTCTTTCCGCTCTTCACTGTCGTAATAACCAAATATCTTCACAGCGGGGCATAATTTGGGAAACTGGAAAAAATACTCCCTTTAATGCATACCTCTTGTCATTTGATCATTACCGATTTTATAATACCCATTAGTAGGCATTCCAGTCAATCTGCAATGACAAATCAAGTAGGTATACGTTTCATTACTTTCGGCTAGATTCTCCTTTAGCAGCAACCTAAAACGTAGGCAATAGCCTCTACTGAATTACTTACTTCATCTGACCCGGATTCCCTTTATCTGCGCCAGAACGATGAAGTTGCGTGGAAGCTTTCTAGATAAAACCAAATCGCCCGGGACCATCACGTTGCACGAAAGCTGAAAAACACTCGACATGCGACATTTTAATAAAGGCCCCTCCAGGTGAATTTCGTCCATGACTACTCCTCGTAGCATTGTCATTGGTCGAAGAAAAGCAATCGGTCCTAAGCGCATGCAAGCGGTCCCTGCATGACTACGTAATGGGCCATAATCATCCCCACTGAGAAGAGCGCGCATTAGTTATCGTGCGATTCAGTAAGTTTTCGTGCGATTCAGTAGTTGTAGGTACTCTTTACCCTCAGGAAGTCACATGCTGCCCAGATCACTAGGCTCGGTCAAACACGAGGCCCGCTGCTGCATGTGTTGAATCCGCTCCCACAAACCACTCCGCATTAGGCACAGCGAACGTGAAGGCAGCTCATAGCAAGATCTAAAAACACTTCACGTGTGCCTTGGACCATAATTTCGTAGTGTTTTGGTGCTGGAGAACTAAGTCGCAATTGAAGTCCCGTGACTTGAGGAGATGTACCCGATAATGTCACGTCACCCTATTTCAGTCAACACACACTAGGACATTATGCCTCTAAACGTGATTTTTAAGGGAATTTGGAGTAAGTATAATTTAGGTACAAATGATACGAATGAGAGGGAAAAATTTTGGTAGGTAATAAGTAGGTGATTCATTCCAAAATAGAAGGAATTTTTCCTGCATCAAAGGTAATAAACCGAATTATTTTCTAATTAGTAAATATAGAACCCAGCACACTTAGGTAACTCATATATTACTTAAATTTGAACCCTGTCTGTCTGAATTAAGTTATTCAGATGAATCAAATTCACTGCGATGACCAGCAGAAATGGATTGACCACAATGATCAAAGCTAACCGAACTCCTTTAAGATTCTTGATTTAAAAACATTTTCTATTATTGCTTATTATTTCGACATACTATCAGAGACATTTCGAATGTTTGAACTCTAACAATTATCATCTCCACAGTAACATTAAATGACGATTATCAAAGATTCAAATCTCCACTTCCTATGTTTATTGATACAACTTCATGCTTCCAAATTATCTGAAAAGTTTCTTCTTTGCCCAACAATCCATTGACTGATTTACAACAGTTGTTTTTCTTTTCCACTCCTCCCGATTTTGAGCCATTCTCTTCTACTCCAAGAAGGAATTGCAGTCCATACCCTCAACATTGTTTCCTATATATTCCTTTCCGGGCCTGCCTTCGCATTGGATCCTTTAATTGGGCCCTCCCAATATCGTTGCTAATAGTACCTTAGTCTTAAGCCGTGGAAAATCCAGGAGTCTCCTCTCGTTACCATAATTTTCCATAGACACGGCACTTCCTCAGCTCTCAGTACTACCTCATCGTTGGCTACACTATCTACCTCCGATAACTTAAAGGATTATCCAATAGTATCAATTTTCAAAAGCCTCCATTCTCTTTCTTCCATCCGAGCCAAGAATCCATTTTTTCACTTTCATAAAGTAACAAGCTCCGCACGAAGCACTTCAGGTGGTGTTTTCTTAGGTTCAATTTCATGTTTGATGTGAGAAGTAACTGCTTCTTTTTTCTTTTTATTAAAATTCACCTTTGGCTGAATAATCCTACTAAAGAGATCTATAATACTTCGACCATCTGATGTGATTTTTCTTCAAATGTAATTGAGTCCTGAACTGTTAAAAGTCTTCGATAATTCGGCCTCTGTCTTGTTCCTGCTCCTCAGAAGGATCTTTGTATTTTCCTTATTAATTTTCATGATACATTCAGCATTGAGGATAGCCTCCTACTGTATCAATGATAGGTGTTCTTCACTTTCAGCCAAATCGCTACATCTTCTACAAATCGTAATATATTGATCTGTTCACGTCGTACTAATAGGTATTCCACCATTTCCTCCCCATTTTTCTCGTGCTCTATCCATGGCTCGCTGAAAAGTTTAGGGAATCAATAAATTCAAAATCTTTAGCC
Source organism: Calopteryx splendens (assembly GCA_002093875.1). Lineage (NCBI taxonomy): Eukaryota > Metazoa > Arthropoda > Insecta > Odonata > Calopterygidae > Calopteryx > Calopteryx splendens. The sequence continues at coordinate 485,662 of LYUA01001493.1, forward strand.
TATCTACATCAGATGTGTATGACTCAATGGAAGAATATTAACACAGAAGAAACAATTCTCATTTTTCCGTTTGGCCTGAGTAGTTCAGTAATGTAATACAAAACATATGGAAAGAAATAGGAAACCTAGTTATATCTAAATGAAGTTTATGAAAATAAATTACGGATATTATTTCTACACTAGAATAATAGTCACGGCTGTGCTCACTCTAACGATAATACCTAATCGGGAGGGTATTGCGGCGGAAATGATCGATTTCTGTTGTGCGGTGTCAATTTTACACCTCTTGATATCACCAAGAGCATTCATTCAAGCACATTTAGGAAATTTATGACGAATATTCCCAACCACGAGGTGACTTACTTCATATTTTATAAGTCAGGTACCTATAATTACGATTTTTTCAAATATAGTTTTAATCATCTAAATTCATAACAATTAATCTCTTAGAAAAAAATTCCATCACTACCACAACACAAACTGTGTTGCGATCATGCCACTGCATTGGCTAGCTATTGCCATTCCTTTTCTTCAAAAATGTTTCTGAAATTTGCCATTACACTGCAAAACGAAGGCCATATTCAAAGAAGCAGCGCAAGCGAGGGATGAAAGCAAAACGTGCAGAGCAATTACCTACAGTGCAATCTCGTTCCGCTTCGGAGAGGGAGCGACCGAATGCAAAAGCGTCGACTAAATTCGAAAAAAAAGAGAACTCTTGATGATTAACACGACATTTTCCGGTCCGTTTCGTTTCGAAGACTTGACGTTTTTCGACGCGACTCAATTACCGCTTCACTGGGGGGTTGGGCCACCGCCGCCGGGGCGATTGGCGGCCAGGTTTCGGGCCTGAGGGATTCGATGAGAGGGGGTCGAGTCTGTGTGGTCGTCGGGGGCCCGGGGGGGCAAGCACAAACGGCGAACGACGACCGATGGGGGTCGCGCACAGCGGGGTGGGCAGGTCGGCTTCGGGTCCACTCCATCTCCCACGCAGCACAGTTGAGGGACCCCTTGCCGAGACCGTTTGCATTGATCAGCCTTCCTGCCACCCGCTCCCATCGAAGGCTCCATTGTGCCCGAACAGTATTGACTCAGCGGGGGCGGAAAATGTAGGGGAGGGCTAGTGAGTAGGGTGGGAGGGCGGAGGCGGCGTGGAGGTTGAGGAGAGAGAAGGTGATCTCGCGGCTTGTCCATGCACCTCTCGCGGCGGACCCGACTAAGGCGGGCCTCCCTCTCGGCCGGAACCATGGCCCGCAGCCGCGACAGATCGGTGGAAGCCGGGTTGCGTCCAGAGTTAAGAGGGAGAGAGAGTTTACCGGCCGGCGTATCTCCCCTCGCCCCAGCATATCGGAAGACGCCGACGGCGAACCCTCGTGGATGCGAACGAATGATCAAATCGGGCCACTTCGACCGAGGGGATAAATCAGAGGGGAGGAATTGATGGTTAACGTATTCAATGGCACCTAATGCATCGATCGAACAGAGGAACAGACTAGTAATAAACCCCTTGCTTCGTAACTGACGATTTGCATAAAATGCCCTTCTCTCGACCCGATATTTCCTTCCTCAATTTTTTTTGCTTGTTTCTTTCCTCTCGACGTCTTCTCATCATCTCTTGCCTCAACCCATTCCTCTCCCACTTCCACAGTGTTTTGAATTGTAAATTTTCGTCATTAACGCTGGCCCAGTGATTCGATTTTATTTTTATTTTTCTTCCAAAATGGCGCTTCTTTTTATCTCACAGCTTCTTCCGTGAGGGCAACGTATCCGAAGACAACGGTGTGGTCGTCTCAGGAATCGATGAGGGACTCCCCCGACGCCAGTTACACCCTCTCTCGGGCACATCCCTTAATGTATGCGATTCTTTTTGTTGCCTGGAGAAAGTGATTTCGCCTAACAAAATATTAGTTCATTTGTCAGCAACAAAAGGTGGGTCATTTATTACCACTATCGCTTGGGATAACATCCTCATGGACGAGTAATAGGCCGTCTTCGTATTTTCAAAGCACCTAAATCAAATTGAATTAATTAACTAACAATACTAAATAATATCAATGTAAAAATTCTTTCGTGTTTATATATTTGAACGTCTCCACTAACATAATTAATATTGGAAAATAATTATTTACTTCATAAATGTGTTTAGCTTCTCGTAACTTCTTTTAAACAAAACTTAGGTATATCTGCATACATGGTACCTACTGATAAAAACATATTGAAAATCATATGCAGTAAAATATTCTTAACGAAATGCATGCGTAAAGAATAAAATGTCTATACTTCACATAATGAAAACGTTGAACAGCAACTTCCTTCTTTTAAAACAATGACTATCGAGGCCTTATATCAATTCATTCAAGAAAGGAACTCTTGAAACCTGTTGGTTTGTCCTTGGTTCGATTATGTTAAGATTATAATATTTGATCCTGCGTAGGTATAGTCAATTTTTATGAGTGTTCCATACTTTTATTGCCTTTAGTTTTGTACAATAAAACGTTATATATGTATATATAAGATTATGCATGATCTATTGTACCCTCACTCAACTTTTATGAGTGCTCATCGCTTTAATTATAGTTATTCTCAATAAAACGTTCGTTTAATTTGACGTCTCATTGAATTTCAATAACTTTTCGAGTGGTTCAGAGAATTAGGACTATGTCAAATGGAAATTTTAACGTATCACTCATTACGCAGCACTGTCATGAACCAAATCCAAGCAGACAAATTGATCTTGCATTCGGTCCTTAAATCACCGAGTGTGTGTAGCAAGCCGTTATTGAATTACGCCGATGGAAACTAGTTGCCTCACAACACTGGATTTATTTATGGCAGTTTCGGATCTTCGCTTAACTTATTCCTCCTTTCTCCTCTTCCTCTCCCGACATTCGGCGTCTAAATCACTCGTCATTATTTCTTGCTTCGGGGGAAAGGTTTCCGGAAGGCGAGGCCAGAAACTGGGCGGTGAGAGGGAAGGAGAAGTTGAAGGGCGAAGGAACACGAAAATACAAATACACATATTTATTCATGTGAGGGGGAGGGGATTCGCAGGGCGCCAGAACGAGAGTTCCCGGTGGAAGCATACGGTGACAGGACGTGTTGAACAAGTCGAAGGCGTCCCCTTCTCCGGCTCTCCCATTATCAGAATCGTTTTCCTTGAAATTTATATGTTTTTGCCGCTTCTTTGTAACCCCTTCCCTCACCCTTCCCACACCTTATCTTCTTCCTCGTCACTATCGCATTTCAACAGTCTTCCTTATTCCCGGATCATCGCAGCGAAAATTACGAAAACCGAAGATTGTGGAAATGGAACGATACTGAAGATATGGTGTCGCTGGCTTTTAAATTAATACCCGAGTGAGGCCAGAGAATTTGATTTCTGGCGAAATAACCTTTATATAACCCTTTTAAAAACAACTCGAATCCTATGATCACGAAGAATTTTACCGAATGTGCTGAATGCCAAAGCGGTGTTGACTACTAAAAAAAACTTATTTGTTCAATTTTTATCATGGAGTGGTTCAAATAGGTATATTCTTACAGTGCCTTCATTAATTATGGTCATAAAAGTTTGGTAACATAGTGGAAACCTATACTGGAAACGAACCTTACTTACTTAACAGCAACGTCTAGTACTCTCCTCAGTTCATCCTATATTAGTTAACAAAACCAGGCAGGGAACTGTGGTCCTTAAATACAACGTGAAAATAGCATTGGAAATGGTTTCATGGAGTGATGGTTTTCGAGACCACACATTCTCATGAACTGAAAAATGTCCCAATTCTATATTTTCAATTCATTTTCTTTTCAGAATTCCAAAGTTTTTGGGGATGCATAATGGCAGGCGAAAGGTATAGTTTCCTGCAAGCACACAAATCACCACACGGACAACGCCGTTGGAGTTCACGGAACTCGAAGCTCGATGATCTTTTTCTCATTCCAATCGGGGGCGGGTTTTGCGACTTGTGCGGACGGGATAGGGGCATTGAAAGCTTCCGGATGTCGCACACTAAGGGGGAGGAGGCGGCGGAGAGGGGATGATGGGCTGGGACGATGATGGGTGCAGGGCGAGCCATTCATCCGGGCTGTCCCGTCTGCCAACTTCGTTCCTTTTGTCGCCGATTATTTGACGAGCAGACGCGGAAGGTCCGTGCTCGCCCGCACCGACGAGACAGCGTCCATTCTCTCTCCCGACATACACGCCCCCCTCCTTCGTCTGCACTTCGGTCGCAGATTTTTTTGAATATTTAACTTTCCGATACCCGCTATCCCTCCCTCCCTCTCCTGGTTTCCGTCAATCTCTCTCACTATCCCTTTAGCTCCCTTTCGGCGTAGTACTAACAATTCCTTTATGGCTACTCGCTATTGTTTGCCGAGTTAAAAATATTTTCTGCTTTAAAAAAAAAACTTTATTCAGGAGCGAATGAGTAGGTAGGATAAAAGAAGTGGTTCGGTTTTTTTCCTACCTGTTTTATTTGCCCATTTGAACAGCTCTCCAATCAGTCAACTCTTCAATACAGATCTGTAAAAACAATCAATTGATTTCCTTTACCCGAATTTATTTTTTATCAGTGAATTAATTGCCTAAAAGTGATTGATCAAAGGTCTATTCCGATGATCCACACTTATTAGAAAATATATCAATTCGTACATGAGCCGTTGAGACGTGACGGCGCATACCGAAAATCATCAAAACAATCCATTTGGTTTTCCTGAATTTTCACGCCTGTTCCGCATTGACTCATTCTGAGTGTAGGGAATATATATTTTTTTTCTTCGGGAATCAGAATAACTCATTTTCAACGTCAAATTTTATGTTACTGAGCAAGAAGTTGGATGAGGCATGGGACACAGAAAATAGAAGTCCTCTCAGGGAAATATGGGAATTTCCAATGAAATAAGAGTCAAAAGTCCCTTCCATTCCATTATACTTTCATCAGGTACTCCCTGCCGCGACAAACGCCCCAAGGTTGACAGCTACACCACCACTTATCAACTATTTACGTCGCACGAGGAGTTCACAATAGCCCCTCAACTCCCCACCATCCTCGAACACTTATTCGAATGGAAAAATGTACACGAATGACTTACGACCATCGCGTCGGCCGTCCCATTCTGCGGGAGATTCCCCACCGCCCTCCTGCGAAACGCACCCCCGCCTTCCTATCTCGAAAACCCACGTTTCCCCTCACATATACACATTCACACTACGCGTTCCTCACTGCCCCCCTCGAAATTCACCAAGCCCACCCCTT
>LYUA01001494.1:5136-15893 GCA_002093875.1 Calopteryx splendens
GGGGGGATGGGAGTGGGGGAAGGATGGAAGTTGGGGAAGATGGTGGGGGTGACCGTCTCCCACAGGGGCGGGAGCGGGAGGGGCTCCCCTTCCGGCACCCCCGGGGGTCCGCCCCGGCTTAGGGAAAGGGTCGGGAAGGGATGCGGAAGGGCGCGGGAGTTATCGAGAGGGGTGCGGAGCGAGCGACCGTGTTCGAGCGTGCGGGCGGCGACGTCTCACTGGAAGGCAGGCACGCGGCGGAGTAAGCACCGCGCCCCCGGAGACAATGGAACGAGGATCCCGTGAGCTCGGGGAGACGCCTCGCTAAAATATCGAATGAACCGGAGCTAATTGAAGACTATGCCTCCCCACATTACTAACTTCTTATAGGCGTATAACTAGTTACGTTCGTTAGAGTTAGCAATCTGATATTCAGCGCTGAATACTGGAAAAATATCTACGCTGGTTAAATTACGTTCAGGCACAGCAGGCGACAGGCGTAGCTCAGTGTTGTGCGAACGTAAGTAAATAGGAGCGAACAGTTGAAGAATATTTCCCGCTGGTTGTTCTTACACGTTTCTGGCAATCAAAACAAGCACAACACGAGGAAGAATGCGAAACCTGGCCATGCATTAGTAGACCGAACAACAGTAAACATTTCTGATTTTACTCGTGCCTTTCACTCTAAAGGAAACACTTTTTAGATTGCGGATACCGCGGATTTTGAATGTGAGAATTATGAGTGTCACTCGGTAGCATAGAGTTACGCATTTAAGACCAGCCCTGTTGGATGCAAGTAATGCTTGCTAGCATTTCTTAGGGCCGCTATAGTATAGGTAGTATATAATTGAACGAGGCACTAGCATTATCACATGTGGCGGATTGGTAGAACATAGCTCATGAAAAAAAGCCTGACAGAGGTTAACCTAACTTTGATAAAGTCCACGACAACTTTATATATGCAGTATCATTTCATGCCCCGACCTACAGTAAATTGATCCGACTGTACTCTAAGGACGGCTTAACAGACTACCTAAAAGGAGAGTCAAGAAATCCGGGAATGGGTCAAATTAAATAAGATCTAGAAAAAAATAGATCATAATGGACAATAAAATAAATTTGCACTTTTCCACAGATGAATTATAAATAAACCATCTGTGGAAAAGTGCAAATTTATTTCATTGTCTATTATGGATGACTTCCACTACAATTGGCCTAAAAATCTTAACGGTAACAAAAATAGATCAGTTGATGTCTTATTGTCTTCACTTGTTTGTGTAATTATAAAGAAGTGTGGGAATTAAAAGATGAGTTGCATTTGGAAATGGAGTATTTAAAGAGAGGAAGGAATTAATGACCAAGACTGACTGAGAGGGGATGTGAAGAAAAGACTAAGGTCTCTGGGGAAGGAGGAGCGTAGATTGGGGGCTTTCCATATGTTCATAAGGAGAATGATGGAAAAAAGCTAGATGGAGAGGAAGATATGCAGATGAGGATACTGCTCTGGTAGATAAGAGAGGAATGTAGTGCAACATTTTAGAGAATTCCTAAGAAGGAAGACAAGTGCACACAAAGAATGAGATTGTAAAATGTAGTGATAAAAGGGAGAATGTAAAGAAATCGGTGAAGACGAAGAAAAAGAGTAGAGATTTTGGATGCCGTGAAGTGAAGTAGAGATTAATTAATTTTAAAAGAAATGGTGTAGGCATGGCAAAAGATGTTCATTTTGTGCAGTTTTACTTTAAAGTCAAAGGCTATATCTAATAGTTTTCAGGGACCGCCCGAAATCTAACGCTACTTTAGGATTGAAGTAGTGTAGAATATTATTAAAAATTAATAAATATCAATATGCAATCTGAGCAAACGGAAAAGATAAAATATCCATTTCGTTAAAATCAAGACAATTAACAAATATTACTGTATTACATGAAGGTACACTCTTAAAAATAGCCACTAAGTTGTGATGCAAAGGCGCTTATACAATGGCGCCTAGAAAAACCTGTTCGCTCACGTAAAAATTAAGGTTTTGGAGAGACTTCCGTACATCAACTGTAAAGAACTATTGTTGCTATTCACCGTTTGAGTTTTCTACAAGGTTGACATTTTTCGAGGGATCAGGCGCGTCATTCCGAGAGGTAGCTAAATAAGCTTGATCTAATCGTTTCCAAATAGTTAATTGCTATCCCTTACCAATCTCAATCCCTCACGAGTAATTTAAATCAATTAAGGGAACCTTAGTTAAATGTAATGGAAAACTACAATTAGGGGCTATTAATTTCCATTTTTTAGGGTATATATATAAAGTAAACTACTATAATGTTCTACTCATCAGAGACGGGGTTAGTTAAGTAATTAAATAGACCTAAAATAAGTTCCATTATGCTTGATAGATAATAATCAGATAAAAAGTATCTTTAAGTGACTCATCAGAAAACTAGTAGTCGCACCTGCCTCGTAATTATAACCCGGCTTAGAACTTTTAGAAAGCTAGGTGTTGGAGATCACTTCTGATGGGTTCACCATGGGGATTGCCAGGGGCATAAGGGCATGGGCACTAAGTAGTGGCACCAGTAGCCCAACGATGGTATGGGTATTAATATGGGCATGTTATGCCACTCCGTTAAAATGAGATTCACACGTATTCACGAATATTACCTAATATGAATATTATGATTAAGTAAAAGTCCATATTATCCTTTACTATTCACATGTAATATACACCAAAATTCATTCACGGACTTATATTACCAAAAAACTAATTTTATAAAGAGAGGTAATAATTTTTATCCCCATAAAATATCGTGCAAACATTTAATTTTGTTTTATTGTTAGCTTAATAGGGGCGTGATAGTCCAGTGGGTATACCGCTGGGCTACTGATCGGACGGTCAAGGTTCGATTCTGATAACGCCTCTAGGCACCACCATCTTAACCCAAGCTGTGTGATTTTTCGTGTTCGGGATTAAGGACATCATGGGAAACCGCAGGAGGCACAGGGAAAGGAACTGGCACCCCTACCCTGATGTGTGAATTTTACACGCCATTGGGCTTAGTACTTACTGGGTGAGGTTTACCTCACTTACCAAACTGACCTCGGGCTGATTACTGTGGTTTTTTAATGTATAATGTATATGTGGTACAAGATGCATTGATTTGACTCTGGTATTGTATCATCGGCAGCCGTTGCAAGGTGAAACATGTTCAGTTCGCCTAAGGCAACGATGGGGCTAACACGCGACGAACAATGCACTACATTGAAATTTTGTTTTCGCCTGAAAAAATTTTCAGATAGCACAGCTAGAAGATGGTTTAAGATGTTAAAATACGCGATACAAATAATTTCGAAAGAAGGTGAGACCGGTGATCCAGTCGCTGCTCTTACGGAAGTAAACATTAATACAGCTTCTGCCATTGTGAAAGAAAATCGTCGAGTGCACTAACAAAAATATTGAAAACTTCATTGTGTGCCACCTCATGTGTTGGTAACAGAAACATTGCACACGAGACGTCTTTGTGCGCGGTGGGGTTCGAAACTGCTCATACCCGAACAACAGGACGTTCGCGTGCAAGTTTGTTTGCAGTTGAAGTTGATGCTGTAAGAAGACCATAGTCCAGACCATGCCATGTGACTTTTTCCTGTTCCCCAGTGTGAAAAACATTTTCGTGGAAGGTTTTTTCATCATCAGAAGCAGTGGTGAAGTACGCATAGGTGATTTTGAAGGAACTATCAAAAAATGGCTTCCAGCATGTCTACGAATATTGGAAAGAAGGTGGGATAGGTGCACTGCATCCAATGGGGACTACTTTGAGATGACCATAAATAATAATATGAAGGATGATTAAATTTATGATGTTAAAAAAATTATCATTATTTACTGAACTGCCCTCATATATTCAAATTATCGTATACACCAATGTATAGTTTGACTTATTCAAACCAAATTAAATTTAAAACGAAATTTTTATGCTCATATATAGTTCGACTTTTTCAAACAAAATGTTTTGGCAAAAAACTGGGGGTCGAATTATACACAAGCACATACGGTATTTAATATTACAGACTCCTTTTTGCTCGTTTTCCATTTATTGCGGGTTTCATTAAAAATACATGGAATTTTCCTGTTCCTTCGTGGAGTACTTTGTTGAAGATATCGATTCTCTATTATCCCTATAGCAAAGTTATTACTCGCCTTTAAGTAGCTCCTGTCATTAGACCTCGATCTGAATCACGAAGTAATGAGGAGAAGCAGATAACCTAACTAACGAGATAGAGAATTCATGGTGTCCGACTTTATTTCTTACGTCTTAAAATAATTAATCGATATTCTGCAAATACACTATTTCTACTTCCTTTCTTCCACCTTCAATACATAGTGTTTGAAATCTGTTCCTTCACGTGAACTATAAGCTCGATTCTGAACTTTCTTCAATCAAGCCTTAAAAGCAGAAACTTTGGTTTTGTGTTTATCTCAAGCCCACTCTTGTGCATAGCCTCTGCTATGCACATTTTCGTACACCAATATTCATTTTCAAGTATTACGATATTGTATCATATTTCTTTCTCCATTTCCCTTTCTCCAAATTTCACCACTTAATAGCAGTCCATCAACCCAAAATCTACTTGAAGGAAATATATCTCATTGGAGTGCTTGCCGATAGCAAAGGTTACTTCATATCATGAAATAACTAGTTTGAATAGTGATAATTGAATAGTGGAAATGAAGTACTTTGTTGATGATGCAACCATTGAAATATTTAACAGAATTGTAAAGGCTATTATCCACATATTACATATAAAGTGGAAATAAAATGTTTACACAAGTAAAACTCATTAGATATACCGATGTACTGCGGTTTATTAAAGATACGCGAACGCATAGGTGCATAATTATATAAGAGTAGCTTTAAAAATAGCTATAAGGTTGCCTACAGCAAATACCTAGCTTGCACAGCTCCGTAATTATCACAATCTCACACCATTTATTTTTTACTGCATGGAATAATGCATTTTATAGTTAAGAATATACTTAAGCACAGGCAATATAAGCAATACTATCTTCATATTTTGGTTATCAAATTAAAATAGATGAAGGTAGGTTTTGAAATGGCCAGCTAAGTAAGAGAATTTTAATAAATAAATAAATATTTTTCAAATACATTAACTGAAATAATATTTATTAAACTTCAATTTTTCGTCCTTTATTACTTTAATATTCACCAAAATTCTGAGATATGGGTCCCTGAATACACAAATATTCAATATTAAATTAAACTTGGGTATCGTCAAGTGTCGAATTGTGATACCATACTCGTGACTTCGACAAACTAGATGTATCGATACGTCACTCAAGTGACAAAATTAATACACTGCCAAGCAGAGATATTTATGGGCTCTCTTTTATGTCACACAATCCACACATTTGCAACCAAAACGCAGCCAGAGATACAACTAATGCTCGCACATTAAAACATATCACCTATGCATATACATCTGCTCTTCTATTATTACCTCTGGTGGCCTAATACGTCAAAATCCACCAAACAGTACCCCTCAAATCTCTGAGGAGCTTATAGGCAGAATAATAATACCACAGACTTTGATTCCGAACGGAGCAATTCTGAAGCCTCAAAACCTATAATATCACAGACCTTGAAGAAATACCTTCTAGAATACTACTGTAATCATGGCAACTTTGTTAAAAAAGCTATTCCTTATCTGCATGACAGAAGGTTCAATATCCTTCGATTGGATAATAGATAATATCACTTCCGTTGGCCCTAAGAATGATCCGGGAGGAATGAATTTCATACACTTTGACGTCTTTCAGACATTTTTACTCGAAGTGATGTTTCTTTTGAGTGAGGGCACATAAAGACCGCAGCCCACTAGGATTTAGAAATATTAAATCACTTGCAACACAGGTTATAATGCAGTCGATATGGTCTGTAATAACGAAATGAAAAATGCACTTAAAATGTATGATATTAATGCCAAGTGGATTCTTTTGATAATTCTTATCTCAGCACAAGCAAAAGGAATCATTGATAGCATGAACTCATTGAGACAGTGGTATCCGGAATTACACAAAGAAGTGGATAGGATGCCTTTCTTTATTTAACATTCCCGGCATAAAATTCCAGCCTAGCAGAAAATGTTATTTAATTTTCTACGACACGATAATGCTCAGAGAAACGAGTTCAGCAAATAATGGCATCCTCTCCTGCAATTATACAACTATTTACAAAGGTGGAAAGGACGGAGATTATAATTAAACATTAAAGAATTGACAGCAATAAATTTTGGAAGTAAAATAAATGGGAAACACGAAATTAAATATCTTAACTCCAATTGAGTACACACATTATAAGAATATGCACGACCACTTTAGAAAAACTATAATTAATTGGACGGGTAATGGAAAAATATAATGAAAATGCAAAGGAGAGCTGTTACTTTACATTAGTTAAGTCACATTCAGAATACGCGACCATTATTCGAGATTCATCGGAAAAAGTGCTATTTGAGGAACTAAATCATTTTCAAAGAAGGCCCTCTAGATTTGTGTACGAGACTTCGTGCAGACGTTGCGCTATAACATAAAATAGGATGGTAATCCTATTTTATGTTATAGCCCTCAAGCTATGTAAAGGTCAAGCGAGACAACTTTTAAAGGGGCCCAGAATTATTTACTTTACATGTGACAATTCACTTGGTCCCAAAACCTTATCTTCAGATAAGAACACCCAGATATAATGAGAGAAGTAGTCTCCATCTCAAATGGATCTTATAATTAGCAGTTACTTGTCGTCTCAACAATTCTCTATTGTACAAATTACAGCAAATTCAAGGTTTAGCTCTCCAAAGATTGCGGTTAGGAGACCTTGTCATCAACCATTTATTTTACGAATAATTTTTAATTCCAAACAATTAAAGTGAGGTGTCTTAACCTGCTCCACTTTTTCCCTGAATAAGACTCGAAGGATATGGCGTAAATTTCGAAGCACATCTTGCCAATTTGCTCTAGCGACATCGTTTGTGGTTTCTCCTAAGGCAGAATTTAAACCTAATGGCGATATGGCTCCGAAAATACCTTATCAAATATTCAAGTCAAGTTTGATGTCCATTAAACTGGGATTCAAGTGATCGTTGGTGATATTTGTTTTTCGAGAGAGCTCTGTATTTCATAAACAATAACCTCACAATTAGAAAAGTATAGCTTACCAGTACTCAAAATTTGGGTAAATCACATATTTTTTTAGATTTACGCAATTCATATTGACTATAATCCTTTACAAAATTTTCCTTGATACTCGTAAAATGATATAGGATTAAAAGTAAATAAAACGCTGTCGTGATTAATTGATAAGGGAGAGCGTTTTCTTCATTACGCTGGAAAAATTATTATCACCACTGCTTACGTGAGGTATCTCTTCTAAAGGGAAGCCACCTTCTCTTTTCCGCGATTCAACTTTCATATTATTATTCTGATGATCAAAATATTCTTACGCAACCTCCAAATGGACAGAAGACACAGAATTGTGGTCATTAATTTTACAGTAGCAATTACGCATTAAACAATTCGAAAATCCAGCGTTTGTCTGACCAAGGTGTTCCATCTAATAGAATGAATTGAGTTTAAATGAGTCTATGGAATACCTCCCCTACACAGCGAGTCATTTATGGGTGACATCCACCGCCCAAATATGTCAATAGTTCACCCGGAGACACCAAGGGTGTATGATCGCAATTATTTCAACATTTTAGTAAGAATTAAATTTTTTCTCACTGCCAGTGAACAGAAAAATTCAAGCTTATTTAAAAAAATTAAAGTACGGTCGTTTGTCCTTTACTGGCATGACAGCTAATCTTTCCAGGAAAAAAAATATCGACGAAAAGAGAGAAATACGAGCATGACGGAAATATTCTGCAGGTAATATTTTAATTTGGAGCTAGTAAAATGTGAATAAATTTTAATTCGTTTCACAGGCGTTACTTTTCCACGTACTTTCTGCTTGATCGTAGCCGACGGGATTGAATGTGAGGTAACAATGGGAAAGAAGCACAGTTTTTTTGCGTTGCAAAAATTCGTACTGTTTCTATTATTCACCTGACTTACAAATATGTTATGGTGGCTAAATTCTACCTTTTAAAGGAAGGAAAATAGAAGACCCACCATATTTTCAGCTGCATTGGTCAATAGATTACTACCATTATTAATAGCATTTAATTATACGCATACTCGTGACTCGTGAAAAAAATTTAAACTTTTAACAATTGCAACGTCTGTACTTTAATTGTAATTTTTAATCCTCTGTATCTAAGCTTTGTGCGTTTTTCCAAATGTGAACCTATTTTTTTTTAACCGAATGAAATTTGAAACTTCTGCAGTAAGGGACAATGGAAGTATCGACATACCGAAGATTCGTTAAGGAAAAACGTATTTCAATCCGTAATTCCAATTATTTCTATTTTTCATGTGGATAAAATACTCATATCTCGAAACTAATGCGACACAGAGTATTTAAGTTCTAAGACTAAGATAGATCTCAGGACTAGGAAACTCGTTCCTCTCTCGGGTGAAGGTTATTTCAGGGACTTACCCCCTTTTAACAATTTCCTCCATACTGCCCCATCTTTGCACACTTCTTTCGCCTCTCTCACATTCATCCTTTGTTCCATAAATGCCCTTCTTTTATTGAGACTCCGAATATTCCTTGTCTTGAGAATATCAACAACGACCACCCATGACTTTCTCGTCTTTCCACTTCCTCTCAAATCGTTCTCTCTGCTCTTATGCTATCTGTAAACACTGCTCGTCAAAGCAGTTGCTTGCTAGGAAAGCATGTACACCTCATGTAATGTTTCCGTGAATAAAGGAAGGTTGAATTAAATATACGATTTCAAGTAGCAATTACTTAGAGCGCATGCGAAAACGCTGTGTGGGTAGAATATTGTTATAAAAACCTATAGAGAGTCCTTCTACGAGTGTTTCAGAAATACGATTAGATCTATTGGATTAGATCCATGTTCAGGAAAACCTGAATTAAGCTTCAAGCGTTGTCCAAATAGATTTTTATATGGGCACATTTTATCTACAACCGTGATAGCTAAAATACTTAGCGAAAAAATTATCCTTGTAATTATTACAGTGGCACAGTAGGTCCAATGAGTATTGGATACCTAGCAGGAGGATGCCCAGTTCCTTTCCAAGTGGTGCCTCTGGAAGTCTGTAGCTAAATCCAAGCAGTGTGATTTTTTGGGTGGCTTTTTATGAGGAGCCCTCATAAAGGCCCAGAACAGCTACCTTACTCTGATTCGTAAATTTCACACACCGTCTTCTTTTAGTGTATCAGTTCTATTCTCGCGTATAATAACGACCTTTGGCATTAATACTTTGGTTTTTATTTTGATTCGTAACTACTAAAAATGATTCGACAAATAAAAATCTTATTTACTTCTTCGGACTTAGGTAGAATCTTGGATCTGATGTTTGCATGTTCCGCTTACTTACTAAATGTAGCATGAACCGAAACACTGTTTGTGCTGCTACGGTTTGCCGCAGTAATTGCTTTAGTTTTGTTTTTTATTTACTATATAAAAAGAAATTTATCTCGTCTATATTTATATGAGTGCAGATTATTCGATACTGTGTGAAATAATGAACACATTTTTAATTTCGATGCACTGCATGCGTTAACAAACTTCCATCATGCACATGGTCCCACCATTTCATACCATAAACGTTCCAAAAATAGCTCTAGCGCGATTGCATTGACAATGGGTATGGCTTTCGCATGAATTGTGGAGTCGGAATCTGATTATGGACCATTGGGGCCGAAGGCAATGATGATCACGAATGCGTCTCATAACGCATGATACGGATATGACCAGAATTTAAAGGAGGGAAGGTGGCACAAGAAAGAATTAAAAATGTAAAGAGAGGGAAGAAAGAGGAGAAGAGAGACGATAGTTCAAGGGGAGAGGGAAGTGGTGGGAAAGAGTTAGGATGGCTGGTGCGAAAGTTTGATGGACGAGGTAGAAGGAAGTGGAGGGGGATGTAGGGGGACCGTGATGGGAGAAGGGAAACAGGACGCCGAGATTCTCATACGGACCGTAGCTGCTTGCAGTCGAATTTCGAGAAACACTCATCAAGAAGGCCAAACGAATTTCTAGAGGTATTGACAAAAATTAATGAAAAAGTTATTCAAGGGCTATTAATAGAAAAAAAGCAACTGGATTCCCACAGTGGGTATACGGTATTCAGTGCTCTTGGTGAAATTTAGGTTATCTTGTAGCAAAAAATGTATGCAGTATAGTATTTGAATTATTAATTTTTCGTTTACTAACTTTTTATTGAAACGCATTAGATGCGTCTTAGAAAATTTGTTTAAAAAGTTCCTTTTTCTCGATATTAAGCCGAATTCACAACCAGTCGATGTAACTACAATAAAAATATACATAAGTCCCCATACAGTTAGTTTCTTGAATAGTATGGGACTCTTTAGCTAAAAGGAACAAATTTTAAATGGCTCGCAAGAACCGTGTGGAAAATTAAAAATTATTTTATTTGCTAATTATGAAATTTTTTCAAATGAGACCTGATAAAATTTTAAGTATGACAAATAATATTACGGTGGAATTCGATTGATTGAACAAGTTACTCAGGAACATATCTTCATTCAAGGAAAGTTAATCATTTTACAGCAGTAGAAAACTTACCTATACCTTTGCGAATATATAAAACCGATTCAGGTGTGATGTGGTGGAAACGTTCCATT
>LYUA01001494.1:86903-97429 GCA_002093875.1 Calopteryx splendens
GGGGGGGGGCGTCAGATGGGGCGGGAAGATGAGATAAAAAGAGCCAAATGGGGGAATAGGGAAAGGGTGGGTGGCGCGCGAGGGAGTGGGGCCAGTGAAAGGGTTTTCGCGCCGAAAGGAAGGGATGGGGAGGGAGGGAAGGGGACGAGGGAGGGAAGGAGGCAAGGGAGGGAGGGGTCGCTGCGAGGGCGGTGGGAGGGTACGAACCCTTGGGATCGCAAGGGAAATGGCGGGTTAGGGAGATATAAATGAGGGTGGGGCTGGGAGGGTTGAGGAAAGGAATGGGAGGGGTTAGAATCGAGGATTAGGAGATATGCTAAAGACGGGGATTAGTTGGACGGATAAGAGGAAGAAGAGGAGAAGTGGGCGGGTAGGATAAGGCGAAGAGAGAGAGAAATTAAGACGGGAATTGCCGTAGAAAATGATTTTACCGCCGCTCTGGGGACAAAGTTACCATATGGAATATTACGCATTTAACCGATGCTGGTCCAGAGAAGTCAGATCGGAAATTAACTGCGGTCTGAGAGGAATTTAGCCGTTTCATCACAAAAGAATGGACTAAACTGCGCTATAAAAGGATATTGAATACAGAGGAACATGAACTAAATAACCAGTAGTTCATACGGTCGGGAAAAAAACCATTTGAAAGGCAAAAGCAAATGGCGGTTTTGAAAACTGGAAACCCTAGAAGAACATTAATAGTTATGTATATATTGTTTCCAAGATCAGTATAGTTTCATATTATTTCTCCCGTCCCACTTTCAGAACTAAGTTTCCAAATTCCTAATGCTCACGAATGAGATTGAAAACGAATACAACTCCTGATATTTAGTGAATACGCGTCGTCGTTAAGATTGCTTGCATGATGGAAATAGTTATTTGTGCGTAATTGGTGATATCGAAAGATGAGAATTTTTGTACCAGGTCACACACGACGTCGTATATTCATCTCAAATATTAGTAAGTACAGACTCTTAAGGAACCGACGCAAAACTTTTTCGTCAGTATTTATAATTACCGACGTTTTATGATTCGTCCAGGCAGTGACCACAGGGATGGTGTAGTGTCATTAATATCTAATTTATGGTCGTGTTAACTCGACTCGCCTGGGTGTGGGTGACGAGTCTTCCCAACGGCGGAGAAAATGAACCTCCGCAGATGCATTGCAGCGTTACATGGTTCTCCTCCATACATCAACGGTAACGCTTTTCAGAAAACAATATCATATAATGCTATTTCCTGAGATAACGCAGCTGGCTTATTCCATGATCCCATAAATTCAATGCATGATTCACGGAGATAAAACGAATGTTAGAAAGCCGTTGTTTCAGATTTTAGTCGAAGCTAAACTAGATTTCTTAGACTATTCCCACCATGTAATGCACTTGCCCTCGGCTAGAATAAAAGCCACTTCAATTCGAGGGATATTTTGCGTCTTTGAGCTGCATCCACATAACAGCGTATAAAACAAAAAAATATAGCGCATAAATCCAGGGGAAAATTTTCATACACGTTGCACTTACAGGAAAATAAATAAATAGTCATCATACTGGTTATAAATGTCCATTAAGGTCATGTACAAACTTAATTTAAATATATAAAATGGAGCCATAATAAAATATATTCCTTCTCTATTTGCAGTGAAAACCTGAAAGATGACGCATTTTTCAAATCGATAGACAAATAATGACGCTAACTTTGGAATGAGGTAGACCTTCTAATGATTGATCACATGGATGAATTCCATCCAGACTTCTCGAGGGAATTCGACTGAAATCGATTAGTTATCTCCTTTGACCTCTTTTAACTAATGGCACGAATATAAATACCTTTAAATTCCCGAATGCTCGATCACACATCAAACAATATCAGAAGGCATCAAAATATATCATGCCCTGTTTAATCAAAATACCCCGAGATAAAATATTATCGCTGATATTTCAGTAATGTGGAATCTCAGGTCAGGATGTGAAAGAATTCCATTTTCATTGTAATCTCAACGCAAAAAGCGCCGCTGAGTTTGATCCGAGCGAGGGCCATAACTGTGGACGGGGGTGTTTGGAGATGGTATTGGTGCACCGGCAATGATACCAACCGTTCTTTTCTAGAACATTGATTTGAATCCCAGCGGTGACGGCAGAACTTCAGTGAAATTTATGTTGATAGAATTGCTACTATGGCTGTGTTGACTTGAAATGAGTTCAGAGCACCGCCTACACCATAATACGTAAACCTGTGGATCCCATGACGATAGTGTATATGCGATCTTGGTGTTCACGACGGAATATTTTATTGCTCTGGTTCGTGAACCATACAAATATGATCATGTCATACAGGATTTCTCTTTAAGCAAATTCGCCAGGTTATCAGCAAAATCCAAACCTCGATTAACAAAGAAACTTCATAAGTTTACTCCATCAGAATGGTCAGAAATCTGTTTTCATTCACCAAATGTGAGAGACCAGCCCTTCATTAACCATGAAGGTAAGAATAACCGATACCGAATAAGCAATAACCGGAAGAATGTCATCTCTTTGACGACTGGACCATTCACGAGTTTACTTATGAAAAGAATGAAGAGCACTAGCATATTTCAGAAATTTCCTGAAGCCGATCGAAGGTGGGAGGGGACATTGTCACCTTACCCTCGACGGCACTTATAAGTACACGGGATCTCTGAGCGGGTTGTCATGCTGCTGACACACGAGTTACACTGCTGCAAAGGTACTTTTTTAAACTAGGTTTTCTTTAATTGGTTAAAAAATAAAGAATGGTAATCGCTTTTTCAATTTGGATCAATAAGAAAAAAAAACTGCGACTGGGCTCAACTTCCCCTAAATCGCCCGGAACCTGGGAAGTTTCCAGACCCAACCCTGAGCTTGGGTAATAGCTTAAAATACCCCGTAATTGTCGCTTAAGCTCTTTACCTCGAGAGACCTTCCATTGATGTGGTCGTCGGATCCCTGATTATTTATCACTTTGAATTAAAAGACGAAGAAACAGAAGTGGGGAAAAAAATACGACAAGCGCTTTAGTCTTTAAAAATCACTCTTGCCACAGTAGACATTTTTCGTTTTTATTTGCCACTCATAATTTCGTTTCCACTCAGCGTTACAGACTCGCAAAAACCCTCGAGGAAAACCCATCACCTGGGAGTCTGCGCTGGTGAAATGCACGCAACGCTAAATGCATTTTACGCGTTCATTGAAACGAACGTCCAATTGGATTTCGAGAGTTAAGAGAAGGCATGGACGGCTTAGGTATGGAGAATCCATTAGAAACTGGTTCTTTAACTGCTGAACTTTATTCTACGTTGTCCTTCACTTTCCCACGGGGGAAAGTGACTTGATCGGTGAAATGCTTTCAGGTGATTTCAGGAGGAAGAGGATATTTCCCAAGGGACAGTCCATGAGGACAGGAAAGGCAACACAAGGTGCAATAGAGAATTAGCTAGTCCACGGCATTAACTGCAGACGTAAGACCCGGAATAAATTACGAAAGAAAGGCCAGAATTTATTATTTCTCGCCGCCGATATTTTTAAGAAATGTCTATAGGTTGTATTTACCATTCCAAATTAGAGCTAGTAGAATTTACTTATTTAAGAAATATTTTAGGTGAAAATGGGCAAAATACCACCCATAGTATGGATATAAGAAGAATTGCGTTGACTGAAAAAATAAACATTTACAAAGATAAGGGAGCCAGCTGGCTGGAACATTAAATATGGAAATAAAGAAAATATTTAAAAAATACTCTGATATCGAACGTAGCCTCCTACGGTTCTGAAACTTGATAAATGATGGACGAGGATAATCGTAGACTGAAGACTCGAATAATGGAATGCAAAAGGAGAACATATAATGCTCGGTGGGAAAGCAAACTACGAACTGGTAGTTGTGTTTGGGAAAGAGAGAAGACTGCTGAGAAAAAGTCGAAAGAGGCAGGAAAATTGGACGCAAGAGATACTAAGAAATATTAGAGAGATGTAAGAGATATTAATAACTAAATTAAGAAAATAGGATGTCGAAGAATATGATAAAGAGGCGAACGTTAAAACCTGATTAACTATAATGCAAGCCATCAGGGTATTTCCTGTGATGTTATGCGGGACTTAGCAGTATAAGAGTGCTTAGCACCTAACACAACCATGACATTGCGAAATAGTTTATTTGGACCAGCAAAAATGTACCCTGATCGGTGGACTAAAACTGCATGGCACTCTGCATGTTACCGCTGGATTACATGGGAGGGGTTATTTCAACATGCATTCAAGTAATACATTTTAACAATTTAGGCGCTAAAATTTTTAATTACCACATTCCATATCCGGTATCGGCCATCGGCATTGAAGTACATCGATACCATGTAAAACTATCTTCATCTAAGTCATTTCTACACTTCCGAGTCTCAACAAAGGTGGGTGGCTGGGGTTTTTGGGGCATTAGAAACATCGGATCACAAATATCGAATAAATCGAACTACATCGACGGTAAGAGCAAACCGGCAATACCGTTACTGTGGAAATACATACCCATCGTAACAAAGGAACTAGAAGTGGAAGCAAACAGCAAAGGCGCACCCAGAACAGGCAGGACGAAATTATCATGTATTCGATGACGCCCAAGATGGGAGTTTATTACAACCCTTGACATGTTGGCGTAATATCGGTACCTACAAATTCTTAGTATCGACATCACAGACGGGAGAAACGCGGAGCGATGCACATGCATGCACACCTCTTGATTTACCGGCGACCATTCAGCGAAACGGAGTCCGCGCAGAGGCCCCACGCGAAGTGGCCGTTGGAATTCAAGACCGGCACCCAGAGCACTGAGGGAAGGGAAGGGGCAGATGGGAGAGGGTCGAGAGGGAGGTTGGGGAGATCTTAGCAGAGAACACGGCGAAGGCGCGGAGGGAATACGCAATCGAACGCGATCGGACGCGCGTGGGAGTAGCGGCGAGATGAAAGCAGGCAGTAGGACGGGAAGGGGAGAGTGGGAGGGGAGGGGGCACACGAATACGAATTTATTGCCCCGACATGTGGGACAAACATCACGCGAAAGAATTCTTTCAGCGACTGCAAATCTTCATAATGACGACTAGCCATCAGATACAAATTACTCGGAATATTCCAAAACAGGGAAAAGTTTACAAATCTCCACAAGCAATAGTTTTTCAGCTAATAGGATAATCAACCAGAAGGTTGGTTCGATTGGTGAAGTTAGAGCTCGTCTCCCATTACTCCTAAGCTGTGTGTAATTCACACATTTTGGGTAGGAAGGGTGATATTCTTTCCTTGTGCCCCTTAGGATTTCCAGAAAGATCTGGTAGGTCTATAAAAATCACAGCTTGGGTGCGGCTATGGTTATACAGAGGCATCAACTGGGTTAGAACACTTGTCTCTTTAATTTAAAATGCATATTATATAATGAGTTAACATTGTGTGCAAGATTTGGTCTTAAAACGTTTGGTTTATTTCTTAATATCTAATTTTAACTAGGATGAGGCAGAATTCCGCAGTTTTAAGGAAAGTAATTTAATATTACTGACATGGAGTGGTACTACGTGAGAGGTCATAAAAAATGTAACGATATTTTCTGGTTAACGTACCACAAGGGTGTCTTGACAGGAAACTTTTCAAATAAATAACATAGAATCTGCGGGAAATGCCGCGATAGTGACTTTAACGAGTAACCTGATGCTGTGCATATATATGCGAAAAATTTACAATGTAAAAATCATTCCCCTGAACCGGGACTCGAACCCGAATCCCTCGACTCACATTTGAATGCACAGCAGCGGGTAACTCCGTTAAATTCATAGTCGCGGCTTTTCCCGCAGTTTCTTTGAAAAGGTTAAACACCTTAAGTTTTTAAACATTGCTTTCACCTCGTGGATGGTGGCGCTATGCGCACGATGACGGTTACTTTGAGACTTTATATACACGGTAACTCGTAAGAACATCTAATTCCGATTAAAGCTCTCAAAAATTCAGTGCAAGAGGACGCCTGGGGAACTTAAATCGCTAAACCACTCGGCCGGAAATCGAGGGATCCAGTTTCGAGTCCCGAAATGATTTTTGCACTGTGAATTTTTCGCATAAATAAATAATATATTTTTTATGTATATAATTAAGAAAAGGAAGTTATGTACATACCTTCTCGTGTATAATTATTTAAGCCACATAAGATTTGGAGTAATGAGTTCACCTATTTGTAAATAAAAAATAACCTGACCTATGAGATCAGAATGGAATGCATGGCTTCATTCAAGCCTTGGAATGCATTGCTTCATCCGTCTGTATTAACACTGCAGACCGGAGAAGTCGGAGGTGAAGGGGAAGAGTAGGCGGAGAGAGGGCTGAGGACAGAGAAAATATGACTTGCTGAGTGAGGACATTTTTCTGACTTGCTTTCGCTCATTCTTCAAGGTAGGTCAAATATTTAAAAGTTCACCGCCAAGATATGCATGACCGCGGTGGAATAACTGCCAGCAAAAAATATTTCTAGCAATGACCGAGAGGAATGAATGATTTCTGTAGTGATGTAAGTCTATTAAGATCATTGGAGAAATTAAGGATAGACAGGAAACAATAATAAGAGAACTGTGGATTAAGAAGATTTACTTTACATAAAATTGCTCTTCGGGTCGAATGATAATGAACAGCTAAAGGTGTATACCCCCAAAAGAAACCACAATAAATATAGCTCCATCGATAAATATATTCCGTCGCCTTAAAGACTGGTAAGTTTTTTAATTTAAATAAAAAACAAAATGGATTGAAAAACAATTTGCTATATGTTACATACAGTAAATTTTGTTTTTTTCTGATAAATACTACATCTACGTAATAAACAATCGGATCTGCCACGCAGGTGTGTGACAGGGAGTACTAAGGCACTACATAAAATTGAATGACCTCTTGGAAGTACGATTTTGCCCACAACGTTTCTCCCTGTTAATTTAGCATCCCAACAAGGTACATCCCATCTTTTCTCAGAAATTCACGATGCGACAACTTCCATACGGTGAGAATGACAATTGGGTCAGGCACCTTAGGACGTAAACTTCTACCTCTACATGATACCCTGTAAGCTGCTGCAGGGGCGTGTGGCAGGGGGTGTTAGGCAGCTGTGAATAAAAGGGAAGGAGAAAGGCGGTCTGTATAAGGGGGGGTATGGATATATTTGTTAGCGCTTTCCTCTTCTCGTACTGTGCACGTGAATCGTTCGAGAGAAAAAGAATCCTAGAATCTGTCTGCTCCACAGGATAAAAAAATCACAATAATCAACTCGAAGGTTAGTTTGGTAGGTATATAATTTGATCATCACTGCATATGTAGCGTGGGGATTGGATTGTTTCCTATATTTCGCATTTAAATCTTCAAACACAATCGGTATCTACTCAATAAGTTAAAGCTAGCGCTGAGTCTTCTATTCTCTAGTGATTCCATCCAAAATCACATATTAATTGCGTGACTCAAGAGGAACGGAATGGAAAGTAAGATAAGAGAGACTACGTCGACGATCAGAGACCTCGATATAAGTCATATCCTGCGAGATGACATCGCATTGGCGTATGGTAGTTTGTATTATGTCACCAGCCATTAATTATTTATGAACATTGAAGTGTCCACCAATGGACGGAATATCACAATCAGCTCCTCGAAATTGTTGGGATGAATCATTTGTTTTGTTGTGATCATGAAACGTTCGAAGGCCGAACCAGTATTAAAATCTTTCAGTGCAGGATTCTATTCAATCATTTTATATTGGTGGTCCTATATGAAGAGTGTGTGGCTCCTTAATAATTCACTCGATTAAAAAAAATAAACTAGTGCACCTGGTACCTTTCCCGGTATTCTGTAGTTGCTATTTCCTTCGTGTCACACTCGGTAGACATTTGATTAAGTATGTACACTGGTATGACAACTGAAACATATTCCATTCCAGCCAACTGATTATTAACATCTGGCCTTAAAATTATGAAAGAACAATAATTTGGAGCCAAAAAACGAAAAAATGCCTTTAACCCAAAAATCACAACATCCATTTCCTTAGCCGGGATTCGGAACCGTGAACGGCAAGCCGGAGGCAGCGCTCCCACGAGGACGTGACATCATTCATGAGCGAAACCGTATTCCTGATTCACCGGGAGGAAGAAATAAAAAGGCATGACGCTCCCCAGATTGCGACGTCTCACTCTCGGGGAAGTTTTCCTTCTGACATAATGCGCAATGGAACGTACCAGAAGGTCCAGAAACGCACGAGCGGTGAGTTCCCAGAAGCCGTGACTGCATTCTGTCATGGTCGGCGGTGAGCGGGAGAGACATTCGGACTTTGTGCTAGTCAAACGCCCATCAACTCGGACAAAGCAACGTTTCCCTCTAACCTTTTGGGTAAGTATTGAATGCGGTCTAGATGAGGAAGCAACGATCTGAAAACCTACTAAAGCTTCAAGGCGTAATTCTGAGGAATAAGCTTGTTAATGCACAGTAAGCAATTAAGATACGGTATGCACCACGCGATTAGAATCTTAACTAGTGCCATCCATTTTAAAAATATCGTAGCGAAATAAGGTAGACAACTTTTAATTCCTTTACATTCATCGATGCGAATTTCAGTAAGATTTTAAGTGGTGCAACAACATGTCATGTATTCTTCGGATATCAAATCTCAATCTTTATCTAAGAGGCTAAATCACGCGTTGAAATATTGTTTTACACTCCTATAAAAAATATTTTCCTAACTCACCTTTTCTCTTTCCGACATTTATAACTATCAAGAAATCGCATGGGCTTCCGATCTTGGGCTTCACCCAAGAGCGGAAGTACATTGATAAATGAAAAAAAAGTATTCGTCACTTTTTTCATTCATATTCAATTCATGAAAGGAAATTCGGTACAAAAAAGAAATTTAATAGGAAAGAGAATAAACAAAATTGTGATGCTAGAGTTCAACGCAATTAATATCTATCGTGGACGAATGGAAATAAAAACAATTTATTTCGAGAAAGATATCGGTGGCAGCCATAGAAGATGCTCTGAACCATTTTCCATATAGGTATGGTCCCAGAATACTACGAGGACTCGCACTCTCGTGCAAATTTATAGGCACATAGGCTACTGCAGGAATGCATTTGATACAATATAGCATTATTATTATTTTTCTCTCATTATAATTTCAACACCATGAACACGACCAACGAGATATATGGAGTTACTTTTATTCAGTTTTCAGACTTTATTGGTAGTTATTACCTTCTTTAATCCATGTTGAATTCGACACCGCAACTCAATGGTACTTGTCCGAACAGAATACCAAGCCAATCAGTTCAACAAGCATTTGGCTCACAATGACCGATCCGCCTTACATGCCGAATGCATCATTCGGGGAATCTCAGGAGGAAGTCCCGAACGATGACGGAATACCACCTAGACAATAGGTAAGGGCTTGAATATGAAACACCCCTACCAAATATTTGAATAGAAAAGAAAAGGACGCAAGGCCTGAGGAACGTCGTCGAGAGACTTCCATCACTCTGTGCCAGGAAACATTCACTCGCTTTTTTCTGACATTTATTACTCGAGGCAATTGTATTGCACTTACGACTTACTTGCATTCATCTGGAATTTTGTATGATACGTATGAGTCTGTCAAAAAATCACAGTAATCAACCCAAAGGTCGGTTTGGTAGGTGAGGNNNNTTGGTAGGTGAGGGTAAAGCTCACCCAGTACTAAGCCCAACGGCATGTGATATTCACACATAAGGGTAGGGTGGCCGTATAACTATATACGATGTATCTATTTACCCGATTTATCCTATGAAATAATATCCATTGTCCTGGTATATAGTGGAAGATGATAAAACTATTTCAAGAGAGCGAACATTTTCTCCAGTGGGCACGTGACTCACGATGCCACACGGGCAATATGAGAGAATCTCCAAGATCGAGCAGGTGGCTCGAGACCGAACTGAAACCACGTCCAGTGCAAACTAATTTATGCCGCAAATACGTCGCTGTGCCAATGCTAATTTAAGTAAAATACGCCTGGCATAGTAAAAAAAGTTAATTAGTCCACAAAAATGTTATAACAGGCATAATTTGTAATTCATAATGAAAAATAGAGTAAAAACTTAGCAATATTCCGCAATTACATTTGGTAAAGGTACTTTGAATTTTGGTACAAGGTAGCTTCCTAACGTACTTAACTTTAACTGTTTTAATGAATAAGGTAATAGGACATGCATACGGTGATGCCTTCGTGCACTGAATAACATTCGCATCAGTCAAATAAGCCGCTACAAACGTTGTATGTGAATAACTTCCTCTTGAATTGTCCGAATTGCAAGAAATGTCACAATTATGTTATTTAGAAGAATAAAAAAAATAATAGTAACGAAAAAAAAAACAATTTTATAAATTAAGGGTCATCATATTTAATTCGGTAACTGAATAATTACTACATGGGTAGAATGGTGAAAAATATCCACGACCACACCACAACTAAATCACAGCATTACA
>LYUA01001494.1:117452-127977 GCA_002093875.1 Calopteryx splendens
GAGACATCGTGAGTCTGGTGGGGGGAAGGAAGGGGGAGGGAGTGAGAGGGGAGACGGTGAAAAACTGTAGGGGAAGGATGCCGCCAACGAGGGGCTTCCCTGGGAAACTCGCAACAATGAGGGAAGGGTGAATGAAATCATACTTTTAGACGACCCTCCGGAGGAGAGAGCGAGAGAGAGAGCGACTCAGATTGGTGGTTGTGCTGCGTGGGGAGATTTTCAGAGCGAGCGTCGGGAGCATTCGAGAAACGATCCGAATCGCCCGTTTCGGCGCGATGAATCGTCCATACTCAGAACGACCTTTGGAAAAAAATCTCTCTTTCGGCTCCTCCTTCCCCGACGAAACTAAATTGAGCAGGGTGCACTCAGGGGGGGTCTCGTGCCATGGGTCTCATGCCATGGGTCTGCAGGGCTAGATTAGCTGGGATGACCACCCCCCACAAAAAAAATAAAAGTCATAATCCTAATTTTCGGTATTCCATCACTCGGATTCACCTCTTCTCTTTCCTTGTACCAAGCAATGATGAGATTAAGTCAGGGGTCCATGGGAGGGGGGGTGGGGGGGAAACTTTCCTTCCGTCCGGTATTCAGCAAGCGGGCAGTGCGCCCTAGTGCTTTTGGACTGCATCATACCAAATATTGGAATCCTTGGTAAAAAATATTAGGCAGTTCAGGATACCCAAACACCCGTACGGAACCAATGAACATTTTCCTCTCATATGTTTCCCTTTTTTCTCGAGAAAAGGTTTTGCAATATAATTATATTAATTCGTTGTATTTTCCTTGGAATCAAGTATCATGAAAACCTAAATTTCAGACTGCAATGGTTCCAACTCTTGTAAAATTTCCACTCTGGGAATATTATGGTACCTTCCATCCGACATAATATGATCCTAACCACTCTACATGTTTTCTCCACTGGCATTCGCCATATTTTTTAATTAAAATTATAACAATTGCAACATGGTTAATAGAAATTATTATCACTTATGTATACAAATATTGTGACATTCATGCCACTGCTACTAAGAGACAAAGGATTATTGTGAAACGAGAAATAACTAATTCACCAGAAAAGTTTGTATAATATGCCACGTGAGTAAAACATGGATACTCATTTAAGCGCAAGATGAAGTCATAAAGGAATCAAAGTGGGTTTTCATTTAACGGAGAAAAATTATATGTTGCAATTATAATGTTTAATGACTATAAAAATTTAGATTGGCCAAAATGTCTGTTTCCCTGTATTCTCCTCGTGAGAGAACCATTTCCTTCATCAAGGTACTCTAAACACTCCGGAGATCATCTACTTAGGTGAATGCTAATACTTTTTCTTGTAAAGATAAATTCTCTCCTAGATAAAGTCCTTAAAAATCTATAATCGTGGTTTCCAAAAAGGGACAATTTTTTATCTCACATAAGTATCTTAAAGTGTAATGTTGAGCAAAATACCGTACATTCGGGCGTAATAAAGGTAATCATGGTGTCCCGCACCACATTGCTCAACGCGCTAAGAATAGGCTGCTGTTTCATTAATTCATAATCTTTTCAATACGAAACTTAGTTGACTGTAGCCTTAAACATTTAGTGTTAATTCTCTTACTCTCTATTAGTTATCCTTTCTCAAATCCCTATTTACTTGGTTCACGTATTCCCCTGATATTTCTCGCAAGACATTCCCTTTTATTTTGTTCCTGGCGAATCAAGGAGTGACTAATGGATATGCCTATTTTCTGTATAGTGCTCCACCGCAGGTCATCTTCCATTTATTTTTGGGCACAGGCTCAAATTCAAGAACAAAACCTGGCATCGATCGGTGGACCACGGAAAGAAAATCGTCGCTTAACCCCCCCGCCCTTCCGATTCTCCAAACGGACCGAGTTTTCCGATGCAGTTACCACCGAAGTCACCCCGACACGAACTTCAAAACCGATCACGAAATTGACATGTGACGGGGCGACATGACGTGTCAAAATGTCCGTGCCCCACAAAAAAGTGAAGTAAACACGGGAGCCTTCGGCGTGACTCTCGTTCGAATAGTGGGCCAATGGGGAACGAGAACAGACATGCAATGTTACACGGTACACACTGCGCACGCACTGCTTGGCCCGCGAAACTAACCCTCTCTCGCATGGATTTCTTCCATTGTCCGACGATTCAGTCGGGAGGATTATATATTTGTCTACTACGTTCCTCACTACATATGGCTAAGCATTGATACACCTATGAATGGAATGATACATCACACGTTAGTTCTGCAATAAGCAATATATCGCTTAAAATGTATCTGAAATACAATCGTAATACCGTAAAGAGCTGGAAGAAATGAAGATGGAAGTTACAAGTTCCGGTAAAATAAACCGTCACAGTAAAATTGCTTGAATTGATTAGTAATGATGAATTTGAAAGCAAAAGTTGCTTAAAAGTATTTCAAAAAATATATACGAAAAATTTCCAATACAAATTTTTTTGGCAATGAATTTCGAAAATAAATTTCGGGTAAAATTTCGCCTGTCTTTACTCTCGGAAATTATGACACTTGACACAAGCCTTCAAAAAAAAGTCTCAAAGGCAATACAAAATAAATAGGCAATTACATTTCAGCAATATTGAAGACTCTTGGTATACTACTCCTGTTGTTAATGGATAGTTTCTTGGGAGTTTTGCTTGGGAAGTCACAAAAACTCGCACTTAGTCATAGCATACAAGAGCTGTTGGTGGTAAATATAGGGGTAGAACTCCTGGTAGAATTAAACGTAAAAACCGTGACCTTAACTTCACATTGATATTATATACCTATGTGAAATAAAAAAATAAGAGGCTAAGTTGGGCCATATGTATTGATTTAAAAATAAGGGAAGGGCCTCTTATTTCTTGAACAATGGCCGAAATAGAATTTTGTAAACTATACTCATCAACGTTACAACACTTCAATATAGTCGAGTCCAAGAGGATAGTATAGAGTTAAAACGATAATTATCGATACATCGGATCATTAACTATCAATTAATCAAACGAAAACCATAGATTGATTAAAAAATTCTATGTACGGATGTCTCCTATCCCTATTCGCAGCCAGGAAGTGAACTAAAATAACAAACTGACTATGTATCCAAAGCAAAGCATTATGATAATTCACCAGATTTGTGAGTAGAACGAATGATATGTTAGAATGGCATAAACTATATAAAGTTGACAGGAAGCTACAGAGGGGTCTATTTTAAATTTGAAGTTACATTAAGTAAGTACAAACACTGAAAAAAATAAAAAAATAAAAAAAAATTTAGAGGATTAATTTATTTTTACCGCACTCAAACTCGGACGTGTATTTCATCATTCGCACCTTCCTTACTCTTGACATTCGTAATTTACGACCCACATATCACCTCGAAGTGATGTGTGAATGAGTGAGATGTCAGTTATCAGACAAGCCACGGCCTCGAGGAATAAAATTGAAAAAAATGTGCCGTTTATGCTGATATTCTGGGGACCGGATTAGAACACTACATGCAAGAAAATTCCACCGCCGTGCGTCTTTGACGCTTTCTCAGGGTTTTCCCGACTCCGAAACCCCTAGATAACGTAAAAGTGTAACCGAAGTATTGAAAGTGCCGTTAAAGGAATGAACTTCAGCAGCAACTGTAATTCCCATCGGAAGAGTTTCACCCTCAATCGGTAGTAGTATTCGCTGAGGTATATGAACAATTATGCTTTGTCACGACCATAAAATAATTTTACTGTGTAATAAAAATACAATTCATACCAATGAGATTATGGTGTCCGAATTAGACAGTAAATAACGTCTTCAAACTTTTAAAAATCAAACATTTTGTACCAATATACAAATTTAAACAACAATCCGCAAATTTCAACCAGTCTTTTTTCTTGATTATAATTGTAATACCCTGTTTTAATAGGTAATTTGTGAACTTTTATTAATGCAAGTTATATCATCAGCAGTTATATATCAGACCATCTGCTATGGGAAGTTACAGAAG
Source organism: Calopteryx splendens (assembly GCA_002093875.1). Lineage (NCBI taxonomy): Eukaryota > Metazoa > Arthropoda > Insecta > Odonata > Calopterygidae > Calopteryx > Calopteryx splendens. The sequence goes on from LYUA01001494.1 coordinate 121,451, forward strand.
CACAATACAATTCACACTCTCAATGCATTCCAACGTTTTCAAGTGTTCTTAATCATGACTAAGCCACCATCAAAGTCATTTGACATTCCTTTTACAAGCACTTCATAAAAAAACTGCTAATTCCAAATACGTAATTAGCGTGCTTCTGTGGCTGCTCCCCACGCATCCACATGGTGGCTTGCAGGACATGATGTCAATGTTTACCATTGTGAATTAAATACTGAAGACTCCACATTCTTTGATTTCCAATTTATAATTTCGGAGGAAAGCATCACTTCTCTTTATCTCGCTAAAATGTTTCTAAATTCTTCGGACAAGCCGGATGGCCTTGGGGAACAGAACAGAAGAAACTGTGGCCGGCTTACTTATTGCCGTTTCCAATAGGATTACGTAAGTGGCGTTCCCATATTTAAGTTCCACTAATTTCAAAGAAATGAAACTTTAGAATCTGGTTCTTTATGTGCTTCTAATCTATGTTTTACGGCTTAACCAGCAATGTCGGATAAAAAAATTTTTTATTTGTATTTGGCATAATTTGGAAATGTTTGAAGGAAACAAATCCGTAACTACTACTACGCTTGTTAAGTTAACATCAAAAAAGCGTCTGTTCCATCCAAAATGAAGACTGCACAAGATAATTAAGGGAAATACAAGTTTTTAGGCATAACTTGTCACTAAAAATTGTCAAAAGAAAAAAAACTCCTATTCCAGAAATTGTAAGGAAAAACTGTGTGAACATTTATCAAATCGGAATGAAAAAATGAAGTACTCAATCCAAGGTTTGTTGTACCTATGTACACCCCTATGAGTTTCATAGGTCACCGCCTATGAAATGCCATCGCAGAGTTGTGAAATGCATATACCCTTTTTGGTTACCCTTCAGTAACCTAACATACCCTTTTGGCTCCTGATGGGTATTCCCAGAATAGTCTTTTTTGCGAATGTTATTACGGTTAACAGGCCAATTAACTTTAATTGCGTAGAATTTGTCCTGAAAATCGAAAAATATTGGATTTCTATGATCTCCTACCACTTTTAAAGCGAGTCAAAAGTTTTTTTGTGGCAATATTGGCGCAGTATTTCTATACATTAATTCACTGAAATACATACATTAACCTACTGAAATGTATAACAATATTTGTCCGGTCTCTAAGGGAGATTATTTACGCGATAAAGTATTTATTGGTGATAGGTATACTATCTAAAGGTAAAAAATGTAGGACAGCCTCGGAAAACTTTGTGAAGCAATACAAGTATGTGGATCCTGTACAAGGATCCTGCTTACACTATTGACTTTTTCGGAATATTACAGTTCATATTCCCTTAATTAATAAAATACAGCTTCAAATGATGCGCCTAATTTAAAATGAGAATATTGAAAGTTTAACGCACAACAATAGGTAATAATACTAATAGAACAGAAACTAATGGTTTGGGGTGAAGAGGGACGGGAAACTGGCGAAACAGTGGAAAATTGGAGAGAGAGGAACGGATCACGGACCGCATTCTCACACAAGAATATCCAGCGGCGGAGGTTTGATTATAATTTCCTGTTTTTGGAAAAAGGTTTCATTGATTTCATTGTAACTTTTAGGCTTTTAGACTTTTAGACTTAAAGGAGCTCCATTTAAAATATTTTTAATGAAATTTTGGCCAAGTTCATATGAATTCGTAACATTGAAAGCTTTACAAAATTCTCACTATGCAGATAGTTAGTATATTTTTTATTTCCCACAAATTTTAACTCCGTGTGGGGTATGTCTAAGACTTTAAAAAATATTAAACTCTGATAGCTTCTGAGGTTCTGAGGCGATATACTTTAAGCGGAAATTTCACCCTTCCTACGGCATGCAAAATAAAAAAAAACTTGGAAAAATAATGAGTGAATTAGGAGAAAGGAAAGATAAATTATGAAGGGAAGGATGCAAGGGAATGTCATCTTATTGGGTTTGCTCTTCGTCCAATTAATGGAGTCGAAAACAAGTCCGGTGATTCCACTGGGAGGAAATGAACAGGAAGGAAGTCCGAGTGACAGTATGCATGCTCAAAGGGTCATTAAGCAGATTTAAGTCTGAATTGTAGAAAAAGAATTTCTTCTACCAGAAATATGCATATCAAGGCCAAATTCTGCCATCAAAGTTTCTACCAATAATTGTTTTTAGAAATTAAAAAAATAAGATTCTTAATAAGTCAGTTACATTGTAAAGCATACTGTAATCGCCTTAGTAGCTAGTTCACAAGCATAAATTAAGTCCATAACGAGGAATATTACTCCATTATTTGAGAATTTCGAAAGTAACTTCTTACCCAAAAGAATTGCGATATTTATATTTCAATTTTTTAATAAATATGGAATTATACCTATGATAATTTTACACATGAAGTGGCAGTCCTGCTATCGCACAGTGTTTGCCTTCATTCATAACATGTGTTGGAATAATGTTTTTTATTAAGAGCTGATCAAATTATGTGATTCCCATCGATTTTTCATAGTATACACACCACTTATACGACCTTAATAGTATATTTCGGCTATTTTACACTTGAATCATATTTATTTCACCCACTCTTCACAACACTGAGGATTCACCATTAATCAAGAACTAAGGAAATTAGTAGAATAATTCATTAGTTAAAGAAACCACCTGCAGCAATTTCATTTAGCCTCATAGCTCACAAATACATCATGAATGACATTTCGACCCTGTGGTCATTATAGTTCTTATAGTAAATAAAATAATAATTTTCATAAAATAATTTTTTTACGTTGGATAAGCGTGAGGAGTTTTTGAATGGGTTTGTAGCAAAAACGGGAGGGAAATGGATGAATGTACGAGTCGCATCATCAAGGAATACTCTCCAAACCTATTTACATTTAAGCATTCGTTAAGTTTCAAGCATTTTGTTCATTCCAGCGTCGTGTTGCGGCCAGCGATTCTCTCTCGAACTCCCTGTCTCCCGGGTGAGAGTTCCCCAACCTCCAGCTCAATCCTCCGAGGTCGTAGCCCCCAACCCACGCACCTTCCGTCCCACTCCACACCGATTTACCGTTGCCAGCAAAACCCGAAATTCTGCAACTCACCAACTTTAGAAGGTGTCCACCAAATCGATGACACATATGCCAAGGAGGTACATGCGCACTAGCATTTAACTTTAAAAATAGGTAAAATTGTGTGAAAAATATGCTAGTTTGATAGAGAGAGAGAAAGAGAAAGAGAGAAGACTAATTCTGTCGGAACGTTGAGAATAGAGAGGCTTTGTGACCATTTTTTTCTTTCAAAGTGGTGGGAAAACAAAATATCCTGAAAACTAACAAAGGAATGAGTCTATGCGAGAGTTTTTTAGCAATATAATAGAAGTAAAAGTAGTTAGGAAGACGCCACGAAGACAACTAAAGTACAAATACGTTGGCCAAATAAAGAGGGGCGTTAGGCGGATGGTCTATCAGGGCGGTGGCAGATGGCATTAGAAAGGGAAGACTGGAGGGAAGCAGACCATCTTCGGATTCGAATCCTGATGATAGTGGTGATATGCGATGAGGAGGAAAAACTTGCAGGAAACCATTAACAAGGCGATTGTTAACCGTCCACGTTTCAGGACAACAACGACGAAAGAACGCAAAATGTGAATAAACATTTAAATAACAACGGTGTCAGTAATTTATATGCACTTTGAAAAATTTACGCTTTCGTAGTTATGAACGTGAACATACATCCAGGTGTGTATTTCTGTTTTAAGTACTTTTCCAGCTACAAATAATCATTAATTGTACTTAATTTAGAAGCCTTACGTCGTTAACGTCAAGCTAAAGAAATTCAATAAAAACATTACTGCCTGTATAAACAAATTTACGTTTATTTAGCGTAAGCATGAAATAATATATGTAATTGAAAGGCCCAGAGGAAAAATGTCAAGTAGATTTTTAACTATCCTCCTGTTTTAACTATCCACTTGGGGGGATGCAGGGACAGAGGATTCGTAATTAGGGCGGCGACCCCCGATAATTCACTCCCGCTTAAACCCTGTAATGGCGGACACGCACTCGAGATGCCCCTCGAGTTCTCCTCTTGGGCACTGGAAAAACACATTCCCGATAGGAACCCACTCCGTTGGGAAGCATCCGGGGCCGTGCATGCCTCGTCCCTTAGACGAGAACATAAAAGTCTAAGAGGCGGAGAAGCCGCGATAAAAAGGCCGAGGGAAATGAAAGGGGGGTGTGCCCTCCGAGGGAGACCTCTCCAGATGATAGGTGTGCTCCTCAGCCCAGGCGCTCACAAGGCGTGCGTGCGGCGACGTTGCAACGCTCGAGCGGAGGGCGACGCACGGGGAGAGGCACGACGGCGTGCGGCCGCGGGAGTCGTGGCAACACGGCCACCCACCTCCCCACCCTTCATTCCCTTTCTTTTAAGATTCTGAAGCTGCCTCTTTTCCGAGTCTCCCGACAATCTCCTCTCCCCGAGTTGGTGTTCCGATAGCACACTCCTTCGCCCCACCCGCGCCTCCAAAGAATTACTCCCCGAGTTTATTTTCGTACGCACCCCCCGGGCGTTCAGGTCTCCACTTAATAAAGAGGCCAAAGCGGATGATGTTCTTTTGAGACTCACCCCGAGGTTGTAATGCCATTCCATGGAAGCACTTCCGCGCGTAAATATTACCGGGCGATTAAAATCGCTTCCCCCAATTACCGACGTCGAGCCGCTTGCAGCACGGTCAAAATGCATACAAAAGTGGAAATATACGATCCCATGCGATTAAAACTCCACGCTTCATTTGCCACAGTTGGCCTGCATATAAGTCAGCCGATTCATAAACATTTGTATGGTTAAAACCACCACTTGTGCGTGTGGCAGGGTTTGTCCGGACAACAGCAATCGAGGAAACTTGCACAAGTAGTATTTCAAGAGCCCAATACAAAATTTTCCACCCTTCGTGCTCTGTTATCATTGGGAAAAACGGCTCCTGTTAATTCTGAAGACTGACTCGTGACTGAAGTCTCTTTCTCTTCACTTTGTGAAATAAATGGTTAACGGCGAACAAAGAGAAAGTCCTACTTTAAAACCAACTATCCCAGGAAGTAACCAATGTCCGTCGTATAATCCAACTGTTCTCCTAATTGGGGCAAAACTGCGGGTCCATTAAAATCGAATCTAATGTTGCAATCCAGTAACCAAACTCAGATGCTTTATTACCTACTGCAGTCGCGGATGCACTGAAACGCGCTACCCACGCAGAGGGAGGATTCAAAATTCCGAGAATCTGAAAGTTAATAGCACGGAAACTACAATTTTTTTAATTTTTAAATTACAATTTCTGTGACATTCTGCTTGACTGTATGACACTGAATGAATATTTTTCTTCGACTAATCCACTTTTCTCTTTGATTAGAGCTGCATCTACTAAATATTTATCGTGCAATTAACAAATTGATATAAATCTTTTTGTTAATAACTTTCACTTTTGATATTCTTAATTTCTCACAGTTTTCCTAAAACGGCATCTGCGCATACAGAGGAGATGCATGAATTTACATGAGGTTAAAGGAGGAATAAAATGAAAAAGTTTCCTACATTTCTAGTCTAACAAACGAGGAGAAAAATTCAATGGCTTTCCATGGTGCTGAAGGTTAATTAAATGTGAGGAAATGTGTCAGTTTATAAAAGATATTGATCGAAACTTAAACGCTTTACATTTTTAGAATATTTATTGCGTGTACTAGAAATAAGTAAGATTCTCGTTTCGTAACCAAAAATGGTATTCCTTCAATGGTATCGATTTATTTCTCTCTTGGCAGAAGAAAATTAGCTTGAAGTGGAAGGGGAGCATCAAAATGGGTCGGAAAATTGGAATCCAAATGGAATGCGTCTATGTCACAAAACAACTTGCTAATCGAGCCATTGCGATTCTGCCCACGAATATGAGAAATTATGTGCCGTGGATCAGCCTCTCGGGAACATACAATTCACCTAAAAAATAAAGCCTGCACTCATTTGATACAATTATTTTAGTAACGACACTGCCGTTTTACTGACTGATACTTCTTATTTCAATTCTTCGATGACCTTCTCACACAGGCTATTAAGCATCCCCATTTCCTAATAAATTCGTTTTTTAACCCAATTCTAAGTATCTTGTTCCGCTTTGAAAAACCTTCGAATGTAATTAATATTATATCAAATAAGGTTTTGGAGGTCGATAATATCCCGGCAGAATAATTAAAGAGATTATGAAAGCGTGGAAGGAAGAGTTTTTGCGAGATTGTTCGCGGCATTTATGAGAGTGGAGTGTGGCCAGAAGAATTTGTTAGATCAGTTTTAATCCCATCCCAAAGAAAGGAAAAGCAGCAGTATCTGAGGACTATAGGACAATTAGTTTGATTTCGTACACGACAAAGGTAGTACTGCGGATTATCAATAAGAGAATGAAGAAGAAAGCCGAGGATTACTTACGAGGAGATCAGTTTGGATTCAGGAAAGTCAAGAGGTACACGTGACGCCATAGCAGTAATGAGGTTAATGATAGAAAGGAAT